>VTPC01091179.1:84549-117529 GCA_011009095.1 Ignelater luminosus
AATATACACTATTTGCCGCCAAATACAACGTCACTCATTCAACCCATGGATCAAGGAATTATATCCCTTTTTAAGCGAAATTATAGAAAGGAAGTGGTCAAGAAAATTATTTCGACAATGGACTATTATGATACATCGTCCTTTAAAACTGCCAATGATATGTCAAAAGCCATCTCAATCCTTTCAGCTATCCATATGAAGAATAAGAGCTGGAATAAAATAACTGGAAGTAGCATAAAAAAATGTTTCATTCACTGTAAATTTTTAAAACAAATGATTACGGATAGTGAAGAAGATTTTGAATGTCCTCCTCCTGAAGAAATGACTTCAGACGATTTTTCTAGATTTGCAACATTTGACAATTGTTTGCCCGTTTTCGGAGATGTTGAAGAACCAGTATCACAAGAAAACGAAGATTTAATAAGTTTTGATGACAATGAGAGCAAAGATGACGTTTGTGAATGGTCTCCAGTATCTGGCCAGGAAGTAACAAGCGCTTGTTGTGTAATAAGAAAATTTCTAGAAGGAAAATCAAATGTTGATTTCAATCATTATTACAATTTAGAACAGCAAATAACGGATTTATTGTGTAAGGACAAAAAGCAATCTAAAGATTACTGACTTTTTTGTAAAAAAATAATTTTGATTTAATTTATGGACATTTTAACTGAATTAGATTTAATATGTAATTGTTTCAATAAATGATTAATACAGTATCCTTACTTTTATTTTACTTAAAGCTGTAATAAATAACGCTGAAAGTTTTATAGTATAAATCTCAAGCGATGTGCAATAACCTCAATTTGTCTTGCAGAATTATGAAAATCCTAAAGTCGGTTAATGGAATATCCCGGTTATTGAAATAATTCTCCTTTGTCCAAACACTATTCCAATAAGCGGGTTTTACTGTACAACATAAATATGTGAGAAATTAATTAACTTTTTCAATTTACTGACTGCTCACTTTCCCCAAAGTCTCATAGGTTTGTAAATGCTAAATAGGTCATGACAATCTTATCGTTCGTTCCACAATGCAAAGCATGTAATAATTTTATACTTCTAATTTACATTAAAATGTGATCGAGCAGTTTTAATTTAAATAGACTTTGTGGTAAAAATTATAATAATTCTAAAAGCTAGTTTAAGAAAAACAGATATGAATCAGAGCTTACGTTCGTTAATATTGTGAAGTTGATAGTTGACAGTGATCTCAAAATTGCACTGACAAATTACTAAGGGGCTGCAGATTTGTAATATCGTCACTGGGAGTGTATTTCCTCAACATTCTAAAACTAGATGAATCAAAGATAAAAGATATTGTTTTATTTTCCCACTTCATCAAAGATCTGATTACATCAAAGGAACCTGTTTATCATAAACAACAATTCGTTACTTACTAATTTATTACTACAAAAATAATACCCGTGTTTATAAATTTGCTGCATCAGTTACTCTTACAACAGCAACCTTCTCCCATGATTTTTGCAGACTCATTTTGATGAAACTGAAGAACATGTTTTCAAAATACTTAATTATATGGGAAATGTCACTTTTTCTGTTACTATGCTTATCTTCACACCTGAATTTTTTTAGATAAACAAAAATACGTCTTTATAAATGTTTTATGAAAATTCAATGTAGATTTAATGCTGATAAATCCATAGTGAACAATAAAATGTTGGATTATCTTATTAAAATAAACAAGACTATCCTATTGTGTGCTCAAATCCTATTGTAAATCATATTTCAAAAGTGCAACCTCGTATTATGACAGGATTTGCAGAATGACATCTTATTTTACAGGTATTATGCAAATGAATACCGTAACTCTATCTTAAATTCCACATATATGTCTTTGTACGTGGTTCCGACATTTGCCCTTGTCCGTTTAAAAGATGAAGGTTTATTCAACATCGATTTCATTTCAAATTTTTAATACAGGAAACTCCTTATGAGAGCAATTTTTTATTCAATTTTTATTTTCAAGGAAACATCTAATACTAAATAAGGTTTCTCTGAATGCAATAATTTTACACATCATTAACTACTACGAGAAGAAACACTGAATACCTATAGGATTCAGGCATGAGCATTATTATTTATAAATTTTTCTTTATGAGAAAAAAAAAGAGAGAATTGAACTAAATCGATTTATTAAATTTAAGCTGTTAACCTTCAGAAATAATCTTAAAAAGAAAAGCATGAACGATATGCCATCCATCATGCTAATTACATGGGAGATCGCTGCGAGATGCAAAGCAAGGTTACCTACCGACTTAACAGAGCGTCACACTGTTGGAATCCTCAATGTTTAAAATAAAATATCAACTTCATTATTATTGAAATAGTATCAATTGGTTTCGAAATGAACAGGAACTCTCCCACAAAAGTAAACAGTGACACTGACAATAAAATTGTAGAATTTTGAGAACAACAAGAGTAAGCAACTTTTACAACTGTAAAATTGGATTAATGAATTAATTAATGAAATGATGCAGTAAAGTTACAAAATATCCTATGTAGGTTGTATAAATGTTACGGAGACAGAAAATTTGCTATTAACCTGCGTTATTTACATTGCTTAGTATTATTACCCTTCTCGTTATTATTACCATTATTATAATTATAAGCTTTAATATAATAGTTAAACGGAAAATTAAATGTAAGAAGTTCATTAATTTTATTTCCAAATTCACGATTGTTGTTAATTTGACTGATAATATACTGAATGCGCCTCAAGCGAACGCTTAAATTAACATTTTTGTTTCAACACGCAACTTATTTTACATAATTTATTCGAAGATACCGATTCGCTTTGAAAAAAAAACTTTATTTCATTCTAAAAATTGAAAATCTGTATTATATTAATATTTCTGTGTCTCACAAATTTCTTTGATCTCTATTTTACTGACATGAATCGCGATCAAAGAAATTACCACTAGAATAATGGTATAGAATAAAAAAACCGTAATTGTTATGCAAATTGTGCTTGTTAAGATTTCGAAAAGGTTTTAGTATTTCCTATACTACACTCAAGAGAAAGAAATCAGAAACGACTGTTCTAATTGCCCAAATTTGAAATTATTATTGAGTAGAGTAAAGAGGCTTGTTTGACTTTTAATATAATAACATACAAGAAATGCATAATGCCTTTGGCACCAAGAAAAAATCACTACAGAGAGAAAACTAAATTACTTTTATAAAGTTATAATTTGCGTTACCAATTTTATTGAAGAGCATCAGATAATTATTCTGTTTTTATTGAAATTATTAATATGATTAACAAAATGCTGCTGTTAAAGGTTAACTAAAAGAATTCTGACAATTAAATTCGAGCACTTGTGAAGGTTACGCTTCAATCACGACAACCTGCAAACTTAATATTAAAAATTGCAAAAAGCTTTTAAAAGTTATTAGAACCCTATAACGTTATAATAAAGGTTCTAAGAATATTTTATTTCTCCTTGCTTTCCCTCATTTAATTATGGTCACACTCCCATCGACGAGATTGATGATATTTTTAATTAAAAGAACTTCGTAGATGTAATTAAGTATTATTAAACGGTAAATTACATCTATAAACTTTTATTCAATTAATCTAATTTATCAAAATTAAATTTGTTTGCACTATCAAATATCCCAAATCAAAAATTTCGATTTATGAAAAGGGAGTATATACTTAATCTTGTCATAAATTCTGCCCCTAACATATACAGGTGTCTAAAAACATTTCAAAAACTCCTGCAAATGCTTTTACACTACAAGATCAAGTATGCTCTGAACTATTGTAAACAAGTTATTTCATGTCAATCTGTCACACTATAAACATGGAGTGAGGTCTCAAAGAGAACCATAGCGCCGTAATTGCTTTATACGAGTGCAATAAAACACCAGTGATTTTCAACCTGCTGAAACAGTTACAAATCACCAAGAAATTCATATATCGGGCTTTAAATCGATACAATAAGATGTTTTCTGTCAAAGACAGGCCCAGAAGTGGTCGACCACGCGAAACTCGGACCGTTAAAGCTGTGACCGAGAGGAATCGCAGAAATCTACTTCGCAAGCAAAAGATTTTGGCTCGAGAGATGAAGATTCCTCCTAGAACCATATCGAGGATCATTAAGGAAGACCTAAGACTCGTAGCTTACCGTAGAAGCATTGGATAACGGTTAATAGCTGCATTATGCAATATTAGAGCCTCAAACAGGTTGCTTCAACGACTCGCGAACGGTGGACGGAAACACATTCTGTTTACAGATGAAAAGATTTTCACTGTGGAGGAAAAGACGATAAGGCTTATGCCCGCAATTCTCAGGGAAGCCCCTAAGAAAATCGCAAAGGTGGAAAAATTTCGTCACCCAGCTTCGGTGATGGTTTGGTAGAAAGTATCGTACGAAAAGATCACTCAACTGCATTTTTGTGAGCAAAGGTCAAAACGCGGACGGCAAACTACTAGAGCGACATTTTGGAGAAGGTGGTAAAGCCTTTAAGCAATACCTTATTTGCGTATAAGCACTGGATATTCCAACAAGATTTAGGCTCTGCACACAAAGCCAGATCGACACAACGCTGGTTAGAAATGAATTGATCGGAACTTATAGCTGCTGAAAGTTGGACCTCAGAAAGTCCTTGGACTATCGCTTGGTAGCGATCGTGGAAGACCGCCCTTAGGTTTTGGAAGGGTAGTTTAGCCAGTACGAGAGCGTATCTCCCTCTTTTCCATCGCAGCAACCAAAGAGCGCACAAGTGCTGCTTACCACCAGGGCAACATTATTTCAATTAATAATCAATTTATTTTATTTAATGTTAAATTCAATTGAATAAATGTATAAAATGTATTAATTGTTTACACAACGGTCCTTCGAAGCAACACCTCTTGTGAACTGTTTTAGACGAGAAGGCCTGCTTTAAACCTTATCGAAATATTGAGTCGTTAAAGGCTGATTTGGTGAAGGTAGCTGCTTCGATACCGATGGAAGTAGTGCGTACGGAAATAGACGAGTCCGCTTGAAGAAATGTGTGAAAGCAAAGGGTAGATATTTTGAGTAATTTTATATTTTTTTATGATCTTTGATATGTACTAAATAAATAACATTTGTTTTCTGTATATATTTCTTTTTATTCTAAAAAATAGGCGTTTATGTATTAGAGACAGAACGTATGGCAAAACTAAGAAGACTAAGAAAGAAAACCTTTACAAAGAATGCAAAGTTGACGAAAAGTTAATGAAAGTCTCTTGAGAACTATCGCTGAAAAGCACCAGGAGCACAAAATACTAATGCTGATAATATATTCAAGCAGACCTTCTCAGAACTCAGAATAACTAATAAGAACACACTGGGGAGGCATAAATGCAAACATATAAACGGCAGAAGATATCTAAAAGAAATAATAGAAAAATCAAAATCAACAAATAAACTAAATAAAAAACTAAGCAAAGGAAAAACTTTGATTACAAATTTAAAGAACCAACAAAGAAGCAGCAAAGTACTTTGAAAACCTGTATAGAAGAAAGACATCGTACTGACTTTCGATAGTATACAATACAACAGCATAATAAAAGCACTACACGATCAAGAAATACATAAACATAATTAATGCAATATATGACAGTGAAAAGAATACTTCGAAATACACAGAAGATTCAGACCAAGAGATCTTCTATCACCAGATCTTTTTAATAGTGTGCTAGTTCAAATAAAAAAACAAAGGACTCAATATAACAAGAAGACAATTGACCAACTTACGATTTGTCAATGAAGTAATTTTATCTGCAGGAAGTAGAATTTTCTTAAAATGCATGATCGAAGATTTGATAGAAAGAAGTCAAGAAGCAGGTCTGAAGATAAACTTTAAAAATATCTGTCTCCTAACTAGACAGTTTATGTAGATCAAATGATAACTTTTGAAACACGTTTTATGGAGCACAAACATTGATTTTCAGTAAGAAACTTTATTAAAAACTACATATTAACCTAATCTAGAGTGGAAAGATCAAACTTAGCCTGGGAATAGTAGACAAAGTGAAGTTAAGAGAATTTAAAAAACAAACTAAAGTAGAAAATTAGAGAAGCTAAAGTGAGATTGGGCAGACCACTTAGCAAACATGCCAAAAGATCGTTGAAGGGAAACAATAACATTTTGGAAACCTACAGATAGGTCAAGAAATTGAGGTCATGCCTAGAAGCAATAAGTAAACGAAATTCGAGAATTTGACGGTCTTAATTGGATGAACACAGTAACAAACATGAAGGACTGGTTAAGAATAAAAAAGGCCTTTGTTCTTATTCTTGTTATTAGCTATATTTACAATCTACCTTGTGACAAATATTAAGGAAAGAGGAGAAGCGTTACGCAATTTGAGGGAAAAACCCCACTGCAGTTGGTAAGTGGGTAAATAGGTTTCATTATAGCTCAATAGAGCACATAACTATTTAAACCTGTCGCATTTGCTTTCAAAAGTTTAACGTCAAGTCAACAAAATGAGAAAGAATTATACACAATACAATTTAGATGGCCAAGATTCCATCAATACATTAATGGTCAAAACCTTAAGATGCAAACGGATCATAAACCGTTGGTTAAAACATTGGAAAAGTCATCCACGGGTGTTCCTACTCATCAGCAAAAAATGATACCACAAATTTATTTAATTGTTAAATATGTCCCAGGTCTCAAAATGTATATCAGCAATGCAGACAATACAGACAAGCTTCAACAGAGAAAGAAAACCATGAAATGGAAAAAGAAATGAAAATTAAAATATGGTTTTTATTGAATATTTCACTAGAGGGGAATTAACAGAGTATTATCATCAAAACTTAACAAAATATTGGTAACTTATAGGCTCTTAGTTAAGAAATAAAAAAATTCTTCCATAGGGGCACAATTGGAAAAGGTTTTCATTACAGCTACAGAATTTTTCTTTTGAATTGCAATGCCAATCTTCTGCTCGAGTAAGGTTTTAGATCTCTGTTCCCCTGTCTCTTGTGTGATAATATTACCAATAATGTAGATGAGTTTGACTGCTTCTTTATTCCAAGGTTCAATGGTCTCTTCTGCGAATGGGATAAAGATATTGCGTTCTCGTGCTTGCATTTAGATTTCTTATTCGTAACTTGTCTTTCAGTAACACTTCCTGTAGTTTTTAAAGAAAAGGGCAAGTTTAAAAGTGCAAGAATGTCGGAGCAAGTAGCATTCCAGACTAAAGGTTGACCATTCACCCATGGTATTAAAGTCATTTCGTCAGGTCGTTTTTCATCTTTGCGTTCTCGGATAGACGGAACATCAACCAACAAAAGTGGGCGCTTCAAAATATCATTCAATTCGTTATGGCGGGGATGTCTTCCAACGTTGAATTTACATGATAGTTCATGTGTCCCTCTGGGATTCACAGTAAAACCGCATCGACATGTGTGGGGGTGGCATACCTTGCTTCCCAATCTTAAAGCTATAGCGGTTCTAAAACAATTGTTGTCCAAAAGGGTGCCCATGGATTTAGAAAGTAGTGCATGAAGCCATGAAAGACTCTTTTTTTAATAAAACTAAGTAGTGTGTTTTGTCCTCGTCAGTGTGGAACACTAGGTTACCAATAATTCTGGATACGATGATTTCATCCCAGTTTCTTTGGAATACAGGCAAGGTGGGGGTGCAGTCTCCGTATTTCTGACTCCATGCTTCAAAGACCTTGGAAAATAAAGGCACAGAGCAATGGTCGTCGTCATTGAGGTTGTACATCAGTTTGACCAAGTTCTATGTACCGCATACTGAGGCCAGGAAATCAGGGAGACAGTCGTCTATGGTTTGACAAATCCCCAGTCCTCCACGGTGTATAAGAAGTCTAGCAATAGTTTTTTGTTCATCGTTCAGGGACCAATTGCGAATCCTTTGTAATGAAGTAAATATAAGATCATCAAATCTTTGTAGTATGTCCATGTAATTCCAGCAGGAGCCCGTTCTGCCTGTGAATTATGCGAAACTTTTCTGGAAATCCGTTTGTTTTGGAAATATTTTAAAAGGTTTGACTTTTGCTTTGTTATAAAATGCAGTTGTGTAATCACAGCCCGTAAATGCGTGGAAAGCTGACAGACCCAGGCATAAAGTAGGACCCAACTTCATCGCCAGCTCAGTACAATTAATGCAATCAAGATCTTTCTTATTATTTTTTTTTGACGATGAACCCGCCAACCAAATTTGAGTTTGCAGAACTTTTTGGCTATCGGTATCATTCGCTCTGACTAATATTTTTGAAGTTGGTCGCGCTTTTGATACATGAAACATTATCTGCGTACCTGCGTAACTTTCTATTTTATATTTATGTATTATTGCTGATAAATAAATGTGTAAGTGAAAAAAAATTTGATATCATTGTAAATATTTAATCTGCCTTAAATCCCGCATTTGATCAATACAGCACGCTTACACGATTGGAAAAATCTTTCAGAAGAACTCTTTCCATCCTTGTCTGTCTCATGGAGGAGGTGCAACGCTTCTCTGTCACTCTCCATGCTTGCGCTCAAAACTTAACATCTCAAATATAGGCAACCATGGATGTGACAAATTTTTGCTAAGGCAACCTAATACAGCTGGGTAGGGAATTAAATAATCTTTCATTTAAAAAAGAATTTAATTAAATAACTGACGAGGGTATATTAATAACGCTTGCTCACCTGTTTATACCTGTCAACCTCATAGTTGTACCGTAGGAAAAGTAGGCAACCTATATTTTTCCAATTCCTTGAGTCATATTTTCTCGGCTAATGCTCGATTTTTATGAATAACATATCGGGGAAATTGATCCAAAAAATTATAATTTATATTATTTAACAGCATCGGTACGCGATTTAGCTAGGCAACCCATTTGCAATTTATCAATTAATTTGTTATCTAACATATAACCTTTGTCATCATCAAATAACAGATGAGGGTATATATTTCTAATATCGGATCTTGTACTATTAACAAGACAGAAAGTTTGTAAAACAGAATTAGGTTCCCTGCAATTGAACCTTCATCTAGATACCAGATGTGTAGGTCAGTGTTAAAATTTTCAATGATTGGATGAACTACGAAGCTAAAAATCATTAATTTACAATCGGGTTTCAACTTGCGGTGTAATGATCTTATTTTCGTAAAATAGGTTTGATGGAAGGATGGTATGGGAAGAAGTTAAGAGCCTTGCGTTTTCACTTCTTCCAAAATCGTATCTCTTTCTAGTGTGTTAAACGCGTTTTTAACACCTACTTTGAGAATCGCTTGTCGTGGTTACTTTCAATTAAACATATTAGGGCATGGACGTCAGCTTCACATTCTCCGTTTGTGGAAATTATCATTCAAGTCAAATTAATCATATCAAATCTATCATTTTCAGACAAAGAACTTCAAATTTTAAAACATGAAAATAAAAAAGATGTCATATTGTAGAAAATTATGGAAGAAGAATAGTATTGTCATACCAAGATCTTTACGATATTAAATGGTAAAGATGATATAGAAAGGGCACATGGAAGCTAAAAGAAGTAAAATTCAAGTAAAAGATATACTATACTGTGCTAATTTATATAGTACGTTTTTTTCTATAATACTTGTCAAAGTAGTTGAAAATTTTCAAAATATGCAGCTGCTTGGTTATTATTATTGTCGATTTATTTCTAGTCAACATAAATTAGGAAATCTTGACATTGATAGGTATAATAGAGAAAAATTAAGCAAATTAAGTACATCGTATTTTAAAGACTGAATTATAATACACACCTTTATTGCCGCGACACCTGTGATAGTATTGCCGACTGTTATATTTCGATGGGCGTTTGCGACTCATTGGGCCAAAACGTTAGAAAAATCCATCACATGACGCAATTTGTTTGTGTTCCGCTGAAGGCTACCTATATTGTATAATTCTTTATGGATCCTTAACTCCCCATGATCAAAACATTGGGCTTGGTGCAGATACCGTCGTCGTTTTGTAATGTCCAATTCTCCGGATATTGAAATTCCAAGTGTCAAGTGGGCAATGCCACGTCTCAAATTCGAGCCAATTAAGCAATATTTCCATTTGGCGAATAATAAAGATTTAAATCGTAATGATAAATTTACAAAGTTGCGACCATCCAATGCATGCAATAAACATCTTATGCAATTTTGAATCTTCTCGCATAATCTCTCTATCGACGAACAAATGACTCCATACTTTGAAAGACACTCGTGCAAACTGTTTATTCGGGGAAAACCAATTCGATTTGGATTCAATAGATGGTGTTTGTGTTTCGCTAAAGGCCACCTATATTGTATAATTCTTTATGGAAGTGTCTTAATTCCGCATGATAAGAATATTGGGCTTGGTGCAGACACCGTCGTCACTTTGCTGAGTAATGTTTAGTCGCCGTCGACTCATCGGGTCTTTTTCGACAACTTCTTTACTTTATTTCACTTGATGTGTATTCTAAGTGAAAGACGTTTTGTTGCCATGGGTATGTTATTGGTTTTGGTCACTCTATTGAATAGCTTTCACATAATATTTAACATTTCAGGCGCAGTTCAACAGATCAGGGTTGATGGAGCGATGTTACCAGAGAAAATGAAAAAGGGTAAATATAAAGTCCTCTTCGAGCGTGAGAAGGAGCTTACTTTGGTCCGTTCACCAATCTTCTATCATGGTCATGGTTTTAGAAAATGAGAAAATAAAGTCTAGAATTCTGAAGCGAGATCATGAAAACTCTTCAACTGGCTGACAAACTGTTGGACGATGACAGAAGTGTTTCCAACGATGATTCCAAAAACGAGAGTGATCGTAACTTTCCAAACACGAACATTGGATAGCACTTAGCTATACCGATTCCAGTCGTCGTGCAGTTTGTAAAAATAAGACTCGTTATATGTGCCAGAAAAGCAACGTGCACTTATACCAAAATTGCGTTCCTCAGTTCGCATCTTATCAATAAAGGTATTCTACCAAAAATCATCAAAAATTGGCACTGGCCCAAAATGGATTAACTCCAGTTTGTACGCCATTATTCCCGAAATCAATACTGGAAACTATCTGTTAAACAACTAGACAATATAGTCAAGAGCTTTTGGTTTCATTTCTCTACGTGATGTTGATGCAGTCACTCCGCTATCAAACAATGTTTTAATTCTATTAACGCAAATATTTTTGCAAGTAGCGCTAATTGTATGTCATCGTAGGAATCAGATTTCACGAGTTATAATACACCTGTTGATAAAAGTGAAAAGCTTCTAACATATACGAGTGTTTTTACCATTATTAATTTGAAATTTATCTTTATAATCTATTTCTACTGTTATAAATTTATAAGCTGTGATGTACCGTTTTTTGCCGACCCTACTTGAGCTTTGGTTGCCCGTTCCTGATCTAACCGATCAACAAATCCAAACATAACGTGGTGAAGTACCTTATTGCTTATATTATTAAGTTGCCGTAAGTTCAGATTGAAGTCGTTTGGAAATATAATCGAGCCCTTCCGCTGGCGCCGCCGCTAGAATAAGATTTCCAATTTCTCTTCAAAGCATTTTTTTAGAATTGTATTGCTATACGAAATTTTTGTACAAGTTCGGTTATCTTTTCTCCTGAATAGAGTTGCTTCTTATAGCTTTTCTCGATTTTATTAATGTTCTCAGTGGAAATCCTCCTGTGTTGTTTTTTTTTGTAGCATTTTAATTATTTTACATGTCATTCTGTTTACATAAGTTTAGTAACCATTCCTGTAATTGCTCTAAATATTCTGATGATATGGTATTGCTATTGACCTATCTTTGAAACACAAAAACTTGAAGGATCCGCATGTACTTGTAATTTGATTCTTAAGTTTTACTGGTTTTGTTAAAAATGTCTGAAAGTGTAATTAAGGTACTATATGCACAAAGTCATTCGATAACAGTAATGTTCATGTTAACTCGTTTTATTTCTTTACGATTACTTCCAATCATCGAGAAATCTAGATATAGACCAACAAATACAATTCCTTGTAGCCATTTCAATAACAAAAGATAAAAATTACATAAATGGATAGCTTTCTAGAAGTGATAATGTAAAAACTGTATTGTGTTATCTAATGCAATTGGAAGACTTAATATGTTTTAAAGAAACAGAAGAGTGAATTATTATAAGTTTATGGACAGGTCTGTCAAAACCAATTTAGTTATAATGAAAAATGCCATGTAGAATAAATTATGTAACGGCGAGCGCATCTTTTTAAATAGACCACCCCATATTTATTAAGAACTCTTCACGGTAGTAATCAGATGCTACTTCAAGTTTAATTATTAGATCCATCAATCATATTTGACAGATTACATGTATTTATAGGAATTTATATGCAATAATTCGATAAATAACATGTGTATGAACCTAATAATGAACCGATATCAATACGATTAGTAAGCATGTTTTTTTTTAAATTATTAACACACTGTCTCTAATAACCCCATTAAATTATAGATAACAAAACCGTTTCATATATTATGCTTAATGAAGCAATTGTCTCAGCAGGGCACTGCTATTATAAATTTCTTAAACACGCAAAACTTTCAACCTTTAAACGGCTTTGCCATTTACTGCTTTAATATTATAAATAAAAATCACTTCGGGACAAATCGATGTCTCTACAGGATTGATTATAAGAGCCAGTCAGTAATAAACATTTAACAAACCATCTAAAATCATTTTGCATTTATTATGTAAGTTATCTTGAAATACCAGGTCATCAGGTTGTTTCTACACAAATTTGGATCTGGCCATTTAAAACTAATTCAAGCAGATGGACCAAATGAATCACAGACACTCCCACGTAATGCAGGACATCAATTAAATTTTAGAAAATGCTTAATCTGCTGAATAATAGCGAGTTGTACGCTATAAATCCTTATTAAATACCAAGTAAAAAATATGAGCACGGGTCACAGGTTCATAACTCCTAAGCAGGTCATCTTTTTTCTTTTTTTTCAGACGAAGAAAACAAGCAATCCTTTTCAAATTATTTTAATTAGCTACTTACAAACTGAAGTTCATTTATAATTGGTAACGCAAACCGCTCGGCATTGAAAATAAATTAATAAAGATATTAAGTTGCTACATTTCGAAACGGCTATTGTTCGAACAAATAAAAGTACAAATATAATAAATATGGTTGGGGGTTTTGTTGCTTGCAGACATTGTAAAATTATAATCACTGCCAACTTGATAAATGAAACTTACACAAAGGAAACGTTAAGGTACCAAATTGACGTAAAGTTCGTTAGGCTTGACAGAAACTTCTAAATGAAGGTAAAACTAAAACATTTATAAATTGTGTGTTTCTTGAATTTTTACTTCTTAATATTATTAAGGATAAATAGCGAAATCTTAGTAATATAAATATAAAATGAATATAAAATCTCACGTCAGTCAACGTTTATCTTTGGTTGATAATCAACGCTTTTTGAGGTGATTCCAGATTATTGCAAAAGATTTTAACATTAATTCTCCGAAACTCACGATATAACAGAACTTTAACATTTGTTTACGTAAACAACTGCAACATTCTGCAAGAAATTAATTTCTTATTTTATTATCATTTAATTCGTCACAGGCAGCGCTAAGTCAATAAGTTACAAACCGTAATACTATTTATGTTTAGTTTTTCTTATTAGTAAAACTAGGAATAATAGTAATTTACTATACAAGTGATTTATTTGTTGATAAGACACAAGTATGTGTTGTTGTTCATTAAAATGAAGCAGATCTATTAGTTTACCAGCGGCAGTAAAAGTACTTTTGCGTCAAAAACAATACATTGCTGCCGTCCACACTTATTTGTCAGATAAGTCAAACTTTAACTGTTTCTAATATGCAGTTCTAAACTGTCATATTTTTTTGACTTCTGAAGAGGAACATTATTTTTGGTGGAAATTGAAGAAATTGAGTTTATTCTCGCAGATATTAAGAAAGAAGCTAAATAGGCAACTTTGAACTAATAGTCAAAAGTCTCGAACTGCATATGATAAGGAATTAGCGGAATTTAATGAGTGGAAGGTAGAAAGAAATGTAACTAGTGTAAGAGAGAAGATATTATTGGCTTACTTTCTTAATGTGAAGAACAAATTGGCAGATTCATCACTGTAGACCAAATATTCAGTGCTGGAAATAGCTTTGACAGTTTACAAGAACACCGGTATTGCAAGATATGAGAAGTTGCTACTTCCCAGTAAACACAGATGTGACATTAATGTAACAGCTACATACCAACGAAAGAACGAGCACTACATCTCTCGATTACATTTTATCGATGTAGCTGGTACGTCAATACTATGACATCGCAAAGAAGTACTCAAATTACATCGCCAGCGCGTAATTTCAATCACATCAGGTAGATATCAGGTATAAAGTGTAGCTGGGACGTCAAGACTACGACATCGCAAAAGATTACTCAAACTACGTCGGCAGCGCGTAATTTTGAATACATCAGGTAGACGACAATGCTATGACATTGCAAAGCCGTAATTGCAATCACATCTGGCAGATGTAGGGTATACGCTGTATTTACGTGGTAATCTCCGAATGGCTGGAACCAAGACGATGAATATCGGACAAAGGTATTCGTTTTATCGTAATATTTATAGCTCGCATATATAAATTGTTTTGTTTTTCAGAAATGCTGCACGGAGATTAAAAAGGGACGAGAAGACAAAAACGAATTAATGTGTTTTGGAATTGTTTTGTATTTTTTCTTTTTTAAAAAAAATTAATAAAACTTTTATTCCAAGTATTACTTTTAATGCATTTTCCTTCCAAAATAAAGTACTATGTGATATCATTCAAAGTAGTTATATTACTAGGCTATTCGTTTTGCAATGTATGTCCTTGATCTTTTCTTAACTTTAATTCCAAATTTTTACTTTTGTTTAAAAACGGAATGGCAGTATTCCTAAACTACAGGTCTATTTGATAACAAATTTGAATGATTTAAGAGATTTTGAAATTTTGAAATTTTTGCACCACCTAGATTAAGGTCCAGTCTTTCCACTTCCTTATAAATTTATCGGTCAGATAACTTGAGACTTTTCTTGCTTGGGCAGGGTCAATATGTTGTATTAACTTTTGACTAATTTATTTTGGTCTTCCTGCAACCTCTATAGACTAGAATAAATTGGTCGGAAGCTTGGAAAAATGTTTTGGATTACGTGGACGATAAATGTACAAGGAGGTAGAAAGACCAGACTTTAATTATTTAATAGGGCATACTCTTTATTACATGTTAACAATGTAACAACGTAGATGTAACGAATACGTAATTTAGCATATTACATAGTCTTTTAAAATTAAACGATACAGGTACATCGAAACGTAGACATTAGAGCGATGTATTCACGTAAAATTATGACGATGTACCAACAAGCATATACCTAGTCTGAAGCATGATGGATGTTGTCGGCATGTAACAATCGGTACGTAATCGCGATGTATTGCAACTCGTACTGTGTTACTGACATTACGCGTTATATATAACGCACATGTGCGCAGTGTGCTATGTAACATTAAACAAGTTCGTACACAGATAAACTCGCACTGATATCGCTACGATATAATTGTGTTTGCTGGGTTATTTGGAAAACGAGTCTAGAAGTCACAAATAATTCAGTAGGCATTAATACGTCATCACTCAAGCTCAACCTCAGTTAAGTAGTTGCTTCTTGAAGCTACCATAAGCAGAGCCCTTTACACAGTCACAGTAGACGACTTACTTCGGCAACTTTATTAGCTGGGGACGATCTTACTGTGGTCCAACGTCACGGTCAATGGAAATCATCGATTATGGCACAAGGCTACATTGAGGAATCAGCTTCAAGTAAGGTTGATATTGCTAGAAAGATTTTTGGTGCAAATTCAAGAATAGAAACTGATAATATTCTTGCAAATATGAATATTAAGAATCATTAACTCTATCGATAGCTAACATTTAGACTCAGATATTTATCATATATTTACCAGGAAGCAAAAAAGATTTGTGCTGCTTCTTAGCTGATTTCAAAACACTTCAAGCTTAGTCACGTACATAAATAAAAATTCTAAAATCCTTCCATCTGTCCTCCTACATCTCTGCCCCGTTTAAAGATGTCAACATTATATCTTGAATATACATCGTCTTAAATATGGGACCTAAATTTCCAGTTTTTTCCATTTATTGTGATTGCCTTATACACGATTTCATTTTTCTGTTCTTTCTTTGCATTCTACAGTCTTGTATTGTCTTACCTTTTGTCAATCACCAGCCCAGAGTACTTTATAGACTTGTTATGTTTTATCACTCATTTTTGCCTCTCAGGCCTGATTCTCTTACCGTTCTCTTCGAACGTATAAACTTTTCGGTTTTTTCTTTAGCTGTATTGTAGATTGTTTTTCTTTGGCCACTTCCGGTAAGCTTCTCAAACTACTCTTCATGTCTTCTCAACCTTCGTCGTAGACAGACCTATTAATAAGATGATCTGATCACTTGCAAACACTTGGTAGTCGTCAGAAACAGTCAGAAAGTTGTAAAATCATTAGATTTGGAAATTGCAGCTGGTATTCACTTCTTTTTATCCAGGACAAAAAGTGAGGTGTCTATAAAAAAAGTTAAAAAATATCTTACCGTAGCTGTTTTTTAAAATTTTATAAGCAAATTTAAAAAGCAAATTAAATTTAGTTTGGGTACATCTAAATGCTTTTTGAAATTTCATGAGGTATGATCGATTTATTTACTCAGAGCGTTCGCTTAGACAAAACATTTGTAACATATAAGTATGTGCTTAAAATACAATGTGGTTGAGTTCTCATTACACACTCCTTGATGTCATCAAAATAAAGGTTTTCAAAAAAACTAAAAACCTGTGTTAAATAACTTTTTACGCTCTTTCCAACGAGCTAAGATTATGTGAAATCACCTATAAAGCAAAAGAGCAGCGATGGAAAGAATAAGTTTTTTAAATATAACACTGTATATCATTGGATTATTGGTTGATCAGAATTGTCAATGCAAGACAGCTTTTGGCTTTTCAATTAGCAATAATACCAAAAGTAGGCTTTGAGAATGCAAAAAACAAATATTTTTGTTATTTAAAAAGGGAGAACATAATAACTATTACAAAATGGCAACAATGTTGTTCAGAACTATAGGAATAGTTCAAAGTGTAATAATTTGGTGCCTATGCTATGATGTTCATGTAAAATAATTTTTAATCATTAGACTCTGTACGCTGCCCATTATTTATGCAATCCCTAGTCAGCTTATTAGATAATATGGCCCTGCTTTATAGCCTACTTTTGGTAATCTTATTATTACTGATACACAACCTTATTTATTGGTTAACTGAAAAACTAAGAGTTGCTCTATATTTAGAATTTTACAATCATTCTAATTAAGCAATAGTAATATTTAAAAAACTTATTTTTTGCATCGCCGCTCTTTTGTTTTATTAGTGATGAAATTTTATCTTAGACCGTTGGACAGAAAGCAAAGAACTATCTATCCCAAGTTTTTACAGTTTTTGAAAAACTTTGTTTAGACAAAATTAATAAGTGTGTAATAATACAACAACCGCACTATATGCTGCGTATAATATAAATTTCTGCCTTAATAATTTAGCATTAAAATAATATGAAGAATGTTCAAACTCGAAAACCAACTTTACTTGAAAAGAAATGAAGGATGTATTTGTCAATGCATTTAACGAAGACGATGTACAGATAGAACAATTTTTTTATTTTTAAAAGTAAAAGCATTTTGGATTTTTATTTTAAAAAATTAAAATTGGGCTGATGATAAGCTATCAGAAAAGTCACTTTTGGCATTGATCATCCAAGAAAGGCCAGACTACATAAAACACCAAATTAGAAGTAATACGATTAAAAATACTGAAGACTATCAATGTTGGAAAGCGAAGTCAGCAACCAAGTAATTCAAACAACGCTTTTGAACAACAGAAGTGCTCACCATAATACAATGCAAAATCAGTTGATAGATGAAGATGTAAATTATGATTTGTTAATAAATGATAATAAAGATTTTAGTATATTTTCTTAAATATTATGCATATTAAGAACAAGAGACATTACTATGGTGGAGTTGCATTTTTTTATAAATGGTGTGGAAGTTAAGGCTTTATTAGATAAATAAGAAATTAAAACTTTAAATTTTTCCAACTAATTTACGGAGCATAACTGGTATAACGAGGTGTTATAGTAAAACGACAGAATTACATATTGATTCGAAGAAAGCAGTGATAGAACCTATGGTGAAAGATTTACAATATATTATCGTCGGTAAAGAAATCATTAACAAGTTGGAAATGTTCAGTAGAAGCTACAAATGCAGATCTTGTTTATGCCCAGTCGGGTCTGGTGCTGTCGGACTTGAAAACTCTAGAAGACTTTCAGTATAGTTTCAAAGAGTAATGGAGAATATTTGAAGTGATAGGGAAGTGAAAGGGTGTGCTTGTAAATCTTGAAAAGTATTTATGCTTTATGTTTTGCGCAATAATTACCTTAATTAACACTTATTTAAATACAACGCGACTTAACATTGCACTTTGTTTAACAGATTTTCAGCAGAAGAACTGACAGTCAAGGCTACCTCTATTCCATCAAATATTTAAAGAAATCATGTAAAATTCATAAACTGACTATATCGCATACTTTCTTGGTTTAATAAAAAATAGCATGTATCATTCGTATTAAAAGTGTTTTTGTACAACTCGCAGTTTTTGCTTTTGCTCGGCTGAGCTTCGCTCGCATACAAATATAATTTTTCGTCAAACAAAAGTGCATTTTTAATCCTGTGGATACAGCCTAGCATTTTCTACTGCCTCCCTGATAAGTAAGTAGGCTATTACTGCCTTCACAGAGAGAAAAGTAATCTTGTATGTCCCTTCCATTGGTATTGAATATTTAAGAAACAAATGGTTATGACAGATGGTACTATGATAAAAGGTTATAATGAAACCCCACCACACAAAAGCTGAAAGTCCTTATATCTACCGTTAATAAATTGCGCAGTATTGTGACAACATCAACGTACATATTATTAGTAAATGGCCCGCGATTCCTAAAGTTTTAATTTACATAACTCTTACATGTTTAAAAAGTTTACTGTATTATTAAGAGAACAATTGAACCCGACAGCCGAGATGTGCGGATTCCATTCCCACACGAATTCTGATTTTTTTAATATATGTACTTACTTATATTCGATGATTCGGAGAGAGACTTTGTAACACTGTGTGCTAATCACAAGATCACCAGGTCATGTTACCGAAAATCAAATGAAACATTATAGCAGGAATTTTAAGAGGTCTTTACGGGATGTAAGAAACAAACGCGGAGCTGATGCAGCCGGTGATCACGACCTAGTTTTAAGCAGTTTTGAAATGAAGATAATATCTAAGGGCAAAAAGTGCTAGAGGAGAAGCAGAAGATTTGATGTCGGTAAGCTAAAATATGAAAAAGTAAACTTTGAATAGCAAGTCAAGGTGAGAAATCAATTCGAAGCGCTAGCCTTCGATACGGAGGCAGAATACATCAAAGATACCTGGAATCTGGTCAAAACAGTTTGGAATTTAATAATCCTCTTAGAAGGAAGCTGTTGTCCGAAGATACAATAGCTAGAAGGATAGGGTTAAGGAAAATGGCAAAAAAAGTGTTAAATGCTAGCAGAACAAGGCATCAAAAAGTGAAGGCATAAGAGAAGGACACAACCATAGACAGAAGAGTAGAGAAAAAGCTAAGCAAAGATATGAGAAAGTACAACCGATGAGCAGGCGGGAAGAGCGAAAGAGGCAGTAAGTCAAGGGAATGTAAGCAAACTTTGTAAGATCACAAAGACCCATCAAAAAAGGCTTCAACCGAAACCGGCTTATTAGGAATAAAGATGGTACGCTCCTGACATTGCAAAAAGATCAGTTGAAAATATGAAAGGAGCACTTTTTGGAAATGTTCAATACGGACAAGGCAACGGAGATGAAGGGAGGGGAAATGGAGATGGAAGAGAAAGAAGATGAACAGAACTCGAGAAGCTGAATATCTAAACTCACTGTCCTTCTTTAGCTAAAATATGGTAGGCAGCAAGACAGCTGAAGAACGGCAAAGCTATTGAAAATGACAGTATAAGCTCAGAATTGCTCAAAACAGACTTGGCCTTGCTCGCCAGGATACTGCAGACACTGTTAGAACAAGTCTGGGATCAAGAGCTGATTTCCTCGGACTGGAAGCAAAAAATTGTTGTCATAAACTTTTCAAAAAAAGGAGACACCACAAAATGTGATAACTGGAGAAGGATAACTTTCCTATCCATAGTTAGCAAAATATTGTCAAGAATAATTCTTGACCGTTTAAAGGAAAGTATTGAGAGACAACTTAGAAAGGAACAAGCTGGTTTTCAAAGACACCAAAGCTGCGTCGATTTGATCAACACCTTAAGAATTATTATAGAGCAGAGCTGTGAGTGGCAGAGTGTAGTTTACCTAACATTTATTGACTTCGAGAAAGTTTGATTCGGTTAACAGGAGGGTTATATGGAGCACTCTGAAATCATACGGCATCCCTAGGAAAATTGTAAAACCTTATAAAAGTGTACATGGGTTTTAATGCCAAGTACTTCAAAAAGGAATGCTCTTTGAGTCTATCCCTGTAATCTGTAGGGTTCGGCAAGGCTGCGTTCTCCCACCAATCTCTTTACTGCTCGTCCTTGATAGTGTTATGCAGAGGGTGACGAGTGGCAGAAAGAGAGGAGTACAATGGGGACTGAAAAAGAGGCTAGAGAGCTTTGATTCTGCGTACGATATCTACCTCCTGGCATACAGAGAACGGGACATGCAGCGTTAGTTGGAGGCACGACAAAGAGAAACGAAGGCTGCAGGCCTTCGTATTGATGTGAACAAAACGAAGGAAATAAGGATTAATGCCAAGAAAAGGAATAACTTTATGTTTAAGAGATCGAGAAGGTTGATCAGCTCATATATTTAGGTAGCGCCGTGACCTCTTCTGGGGGCGCATAGGAGAGCGTTAAACCACTCATTAAGAAGGCATGTGATGCCTTCTCGCAGTTCTACCAAATATGACAGAACAGAAATCTGTCGCAAAGAAGCAAGTTGAGCATCTTTAACAGCAATGTCGAGTCCGTGTTGTTATATGGGTGTGAAACGTGGAAGCTGACTGCCAGGATATCCAGCAAAATTTTAGTTCTTTGTAAACAGGTGTTTACGACGCATTGTAGGAGTCAGATGGCCAGACGCAATAAGTAATGAAGAGTTCTGGGCCATCACTGGCCAAAAACCCATAAGCTTCGAAATTTAGAAGAGGAAATGGGGCTGGATAAGCCACACATTGAGAAAGCCAGATGGGGCGGTGTAAAAGTCAGGTCTAAGCTGGAACCTCTAAGGGACGCAAAGGCAGGGTAGGCCAAAAAAGACTTGGAAGACTTTTTGTTTCGACTCTATGTTCCAACCCTGGGAACTGAAAAAACTAAGTCAGTATTCGATGATGAAAATAATAATGGAAAAAATTATATTTTAGCCTATGCCAAGAATTACAAACCAATTGATATCGAGTTCGAACGTTGGGGGATTGATCTAAATAAAAAAATGTTGTAACGGTCAGTTTTTGCGCACGCTACAATATGTTAACCTTACTGTCTGTGTGATCGAGTAATTTTTGGTAGTTTTTCTCTTGCTGGAGAAATTTCTTTTGTATAGTTGTTGTATGGTTGCATGAATAGCTTGGTTATCTTCTACTAGTTTCTTTAGTTGTAGATATCAGTTAGCGAGAGGACGAAATCTTTAATTATTTATCACTGCAAGCGGGACACAGAGTATAAATATTTCCAATTTTATTTATTTTCTGATTGTTACATAATGAACTTGTTACAGCTGTTGTTTTCATTTCTGATCAATTTACTCCAATTTAGATCAGGTTAACATATTGATCAGGATTTTTGGTCATTTTATCTATGATTTATTATATTTGTAGTTTAAGGTTTGTTTCTTATTATGTTTCAAGTTTCTTTGCACCTTTACGTGTGAAATTTGAATAGGTAGCCAGATGATGCTGGTTGATGTTAGTTTTTATTTTTTCCATTTTGTTTGAAATTATCTCCAGCTGAGATGAACTTCTGTTATTTAATTAGGTTTGATTTACGCGCTATTTGTTTTTTGGGATATGAATATTTTTTACAAAAACTGAATATCTCATGTTCTTTCACTTACTGATAAATGTTATTATTTTATTTGTTCTAGAGATGTTAATGACTCTAACCTGATTTATAATAGTTGCTTTAATAGAAAATTTCATCGGATCGTAAGTAAATCTATAAAAAGCTTCTTTAAGAATTTCGTTTTTAATCTATTTGAGACTAACAATAGTAATTAATAAAACTAATATTGGTAATAAATAATAAGCATATTCTCCATTACATATTCAATTAAATCCTGGTTTACATGAAGACTAGATCAACATGAACTACACACGTTTTTGCCCTGAGGTGTCTTAGAGAACTAAGCTATGCAAATACACAGAAACTGTAACGTTGTTTTATTGTTAAGTTTATATGCGAGACATACTAGTTAAGTTTAGATCTGCTTGTCACATACTTTGGTATACGTAGATTAAGTAAAGTGCATAAACGAAATCAGTTTTATGCATATACAATTTGCGTTGTTTAAATAAATACATGAGTATACGTAATAATATTGATTATTAGGGGCAATTGCTTGTTTTGCTTTACTATTAAGTAAAGTCTAAGTAATTAACGCTTCTCTGAGTGCATTTAGCACATTTACAGATCTTGATATTAACAGAAACGCGAATTGTAATATGTTATTAAAGGCAATTCATGGTAGGCAGGGCAAGGAAAGGCTAGTGGAGTATAGGGACAAGTTGGGACATGGCTGTATCCCCGAAACCACGTAGCACACAAAACTTAAAAAATTACGTTGAAAGAAGCGTTGATGGCATGATATCCAGTGCATGATAGTATCGGCTTTTGGAAATTAAGTGACGATTAAAACCTTTATCTTTCTTTTGACAACGAAAAGTAAATTGTGTCTTCTTAATTATTTTTCACCTGAGAACAAGATCATCCAATAGATTAAGTTAAAATAAGTATATTTCTACTGTGCAGTTATCCTATTTTAGTGCTACAACATCGAAATATTTCAATCTTTTACAGCTGTACTTATAAAATAATATTTCACCAGAAAAACGTAGTTGGAGCTAGCTAGGTTCACGGCCTAAATAGCCCTGCTATTCCAGAAAATTCATTTTGTTATAGGAATATGTAATTCCTAAAAAGGTATTTTTTCGGAAGCGTACATAAAAAGGAAAGAAGACTAGAACTTCAACTACTTTGATACAACTCAATTCCATTTTAAATGAAAACTGCTACATCATATTCTGTAAAGCCCATGACACTGATAAGTCTTGTTCCTTTATGTTTGCAAGTTATACCAACTTATAATAAACTTGGACTATCATATGCTTTTTTGTTATCGTTTCTTCAATATTTGTATCTCAATCATGTAAATAATGGTGATTGTTTAACTTACCCCATACATGCTTACTATACAATGTTAGTAATTAACATCAATGCAAAAGTACGACTAAATATTGAACAGTCGTTTTCAGAATAAGTTTCATCGTTCACCTTCTCTGTAAGTTTTGTTTTGCCTAAGATATCTTTTTTTTTATCAATCTTCTTTTTTAGGTTTTGTGTTTTAGGATCGTTAACAAATCTGTTAACTTTTCCAGAGCAACTTTATACCCTTTTTGCTTACTGACAATCTTCTTGCAAATATTGGACAAATTCACGTTAATATCAACTACCTCATTATTTATTCGACACAACGTACAAAGCTACAGCATGTCCATAATAATTACAATTAAAACACCTACTTACATGTTTTGAGTATAGATCAGCAGATGATTGGTTGCGTGGATACACGATTGCATGTAGACTAGAAAGTTCCTTTTACGCTGCAGTGTATTCTACTGCTATTCTTAGTTAACTCGTCAAACATTAACGAGCCTTTGAAAAACTCATCTTTATTCTGATGTCCTTCGAATACGACTCTCCTCCAAAAAGTAAAATAAACAAACTGAAGCAGTAGATCATTATGCACAAAGTTAGAAATGGCCCAAGTTTATACTGAACGTTAATCTCAAATAAACTATGCAAGTTCTGGTCATGAATCTTGAACTGTTGACAATCCCAGCACCACTTCCGAGACTACAAGCAATGTAGTTTCTGTCGTATGCAGACATTTAAAAGAAAGGTGTTTCTTCTAAGGTGGGAAGCGACACCCTTAGGTTCAATGTCTTGCTAGGAAAGCCATATGCAACAAGTGTCAAAGGAAAAGGCATTGTACAACTAGGTAGGCAGGTCTATAGCATGTCCAAATGTTAAATCAGCTTCACTAAGTTTTTCTTCTAAAATGGAACTCTTACATACACTAAATAAAGCAATAGTCAAGGCTAAAGTAAATAAGATTCAAGCAGATTGCTTGGTAGACACTAGGAGTTTCATAAGCTTTATTAATCTAGCAAATGCTTTGAGATACAAAATAAAAGTCTATGCTGAATCTGGACAGGTCTCCATGGTTAGTGCTTGGTTGAGCTCCAAAGAAGACGGTTATTATTGCCGATTTAAAGCTCTTAGGCTACAGTTATCCTAACTTTAAATTTATTGTATTTAGAAAACTTTATAGTGGTATTTTAGTTGGTCATGATTTTATGAAGGAACACTATAGCGTAGAATTTACTTTTGAGAGAGGGGAAACTTTCCCTTTCTATTTGCTTCTCTTCAGCTAAGGTAGAGCCTCTAAGGTTGCAGAAAATTACAGACTAGGTTCAAGACTTTGTTCAAACAGCGATATGCACTTAATACAAAAAAAATTGTCGATTTCTTGCTGAAGGAATTATTGAAGAGAGTTTGTCGTCATGGAAAGCTCAGATGTTAGTGGTCCATAAAAAACGTATTGTACTCACAGACTATTAACAAAATCACATTATAAGATGCTTATCCTTTGTCAAAAATTAATGGACTAGTACGAAAGGTTGCCTCATTCAAAGTATTTAGTACTATAGATCTTAAACGTGTCTACCACCAAGTCCCAACGTTTTCTAAGAAGAAAATGTACTTAGATTTTAAAGTCACCTACATCAATTTAATAAAATTCTTTTTAGCACCTCTAAGGGGGTATCATATTTTCAGCGCGTAATTTACAAAATTATATTAAAAGAAAAACTTGATGAAATTTACTCATACTTAGACGATATTACTGTTTGCGGTAAAGATGGTATAGGCAACGATTGTAATTTAAAGAGATGACTAGCTGCTCTTGACAAAAACGGACTTTTGATAATAAACAAAAGTAAGTGCCAGTTCACAATGTCTTCTGTCAAACTACTTGGTTACTTAGTTTCCCATAAAGCTATACGGACCAACCCTGATCGACTGAAACCTATCTTGGACTTACCTGCACCAAGAGCTCGACATTTTAAAACGAACTTACTATTGGCAAAGTTTAAATGAAAACAATTCTTTTCGTTAATCCTTAAACGCCACCAAAAATCTAAAAGCCTTTAAAAAGGACATGCCTAGTTGTTTAGTAGCAATAATTACCACCGATCTACCATTAGTAGAAGAATCGGATGCGTCCAGTGTTGCTTTGGCTGGACTGTACACTAAGCCAAAATGGACATCATGTTGCTTTCTATTCGAGGATACTGTCGGAAACCGCTACACTCGAATCTTTAAAACGACGGAAACATTATCTTATTGATCGGATATTTGAACTATAATTACTGATCAACAGGCTTTGTCATTCGTTTTCAATTTAAAACACACTAGTGAAATTAATGACGACAAAATCGTGAGATGCCGTTTAGAGATAGCGCTATTCTAATATAACATAGCATTTCGACGCGGAAAGGAAAGGATCAAAACCAATGTTTCATTCGGATTCTGCTGCACCACGACTACCAACAAACTGTTTGCCCTACAAAAATCACCCTGTCATCCTAAAAAAACCAAATTTTTTTACTGAGTTCGCAGTAAAAACCTACCTTATTTTTTAAAAAATATAAAAAGAATGACATCTACCTGTTCAGTCTATGCCGAAGTAGAACCAAGGTTGCAACAGCAACAAGGAATCCTTATAAAGGCCCCTTTTTCATTTACACGTCAAAATGTGGAATTTAAGAGGACACTACCATTTTTAAACTAAGCACCGTTATCTTTCAACTTATATTGATAAATATTCTCAATTCCCTTCGCTTTTTTGTGTCCAGCTTGTCTCGATTTATACACAGAAACAGGGATTACTCTTTTATTTCTCGAAAAGTTACTACATATCTCCACTCTAATAAACTGGCTAGCACCAAGACCGTATAATTCCAAACGTAATGGTAAAGCTGAAAAATATAATGAGGTATCATGAAAGACAATTAGATTTGTGGCCCGACGATTGGGACGACGACGTGCTGGCAAAATTATTACATTCCATCAGGTATCTACTACGCACTGTTATTAATTGCACTTTGCATAAAACATTTTTTAAGCATTGCTCAAGGACTCTAAACGATGGCTTATTACCATCCTGACTAACTTAAGGCGTAATGTTTAAAATAGTTAATATGATTATCTTGTTGAAGAAGCGAAACTTTTAAAAGCAAACCTGCAATTTACTCTAGTCTGGCGAGCAGATGGTAGTGAATCAATTGTCCCACTACGCTATCTAGATGCAAGGGGAGATAAAAAACTCGTCAATCTATACCAGAACAAGATCTGGATGATACACACCATTCTTGCTATTAGAACTAACTCGAGAACCAGATCACAAATGATCAACAAAGAGAACTCAAGATCTACAAAAACAAGATTGTACTATAGCAGAAGATCAAGCATCACATTTAGATCTAACACGCTTTTGTGCATCTCCAGGGTACGTATCAAGAGAGTTACCCAATCAATCCCGGCCAAGAAGAGAAAAAAGAACTCTGCCTATCTCAAAGACGAAGGGGAGAATGTGGTGATACCTGTACTATTTAAATTAGTTGACAAGATAAATTACGAATATTTATATTCACATAGTTGTCAATTTTATCCTAGGATGTTTCTTCATATTCTGAATGAAAGAAGATCAGACCTCAGACGGAGTCATTTTGAGCTGTACGATAGATGGTCCAGCTCAAGCTCAATAAAATTACAGTCAATCCCGGCCAAGAAAAGAAAAGAAAACTCCTGCCTCTCTCAAGGAAGGAGATAATGTAGTGATACCTGTACTATTTAAATCAGTTGACAGAATAACTTGTGAATATTTATGTTTACATTGTTGTCAAAAATGTCCTAGGGTGCTTCTTTATATTCTGAATTAAAAAAGTCAGACCTCAGACGGAGCCATATTTTACTACACGGAGGAAGGTCCAATTTAGGCTCAGTAAAGTTACACTTAAGAACTGGTTGGAGTTTGGTTACTTTGTAGATCCCTGCGTTCTTGTGGACAAGACGCAGCTGTTATTATTTTAGTGAATTTGGGCATGTACTCAATATCCTGTTTAATCTCAAAGGGCGATGGCCATGAAGTCTAAGCAGGGCATTTTCCTGGTAAGACAAAGCTTTTACGAACCCATTGTATACGTAGATCATAATTTTGCAAATTCATTATTTTTAAATTTAAACAGGGTGAGAATCAAAATGGGTATAATAGGGTTTCAAAAGTGTCTATTTAGGAACATTGAAATAGCTTGGTGACACCAGTTGATATATCATCCAGAAATCAAAAATATTGTGAGTCCTAAAACGTTCTCATTTAAAAGTAAATTTCTTTACAGAACTATTAGAAAAAAAAAGGTATACATTTTACATAACTAAAAAATGATTTTGGTTAATACCAACACATACAACAAACAATACTATGTATTTTATTTATTATGAAAAGGAGCAAATCATGGAATGCACAATGCTAACTTGCGTTTTGCGCATTTTACAATTGTACGCTTTAATTTTTTTTTGTACTACACCTTGTACATTGACGTGAAGTAGTCTTTGATGGAATGTGGTCTCCTACGTTGGAAAGTCAAATTCAGTTTTCTATTGTCTCACATCGTCCTTCGATTTTCTTTAGTTTACTTTTTCCTAAAACCAATCTGCTTCCTCTGGATTTTCTTCCGCTATATTCGCCAATTAGTTGATTTGCCGGCATACCCAAGCAGCACACAATCTCATAAAAATATTCTAGTAATATTCAGATAATATTAGGACAACTCCGAATGTCATGCGAATATTCGTGATGTCCAGATAATATTACCTGAATATTAGATTGTAAGATAATATAATATTCGGAAAATATATTATAATAACATCGTGATAATATTATTTCTTTATATTATTGTTATAACCTTTAGAAAATATTCTCTTAATATTTAGTTTGTAACTACTGGTAATATTTTCATATGATATAAAGAAAATGTTATTGAAAAGTTATAAGGTAATATTAGCTACAAAACGTTCAGGTAATATTATATTAATATTAAAGTGTTACAATACAATAATATTTTGGAAGTATATTTTTATTACTTTTACAATGATGTGTACAACGCGTTAGCAAAAATATTTAAACGAATATGGGTATTAAAAAGTAAATCTTTATTACACTTTTTAAATCAGATTCGTAATTCTTTGTATAAGTTAATCTGTCTGATATAATACGTAACATAAAATAATATAATACTCAACTCTAATTTGCAATATTTATTATTCTAAATATTAACAGAGCTAACATTTTTTTCGTGATGCATTATCAAAACGAAATTTGATTCACACCCTCAGATGAGTTTATATTGTTGCATACCTGCATAAATAATTAAAATTGGTAAATATTATAAACGTAGGAAGCTTCCAAATATACCTTTCAAAGATTTGTAAGGGCTTCCGTGACGACCCATTTTTAAAGTATTGTTATTTCTAAAATCTTCCTACAAGTCACATCAGGTTAATCAAAGGGTATAAAAGCCTTTAGACTTGGTTTTTCGAGGTTCATTTCCATTCATTCGTTCATTCTAACAAAGTCAGTTCATTTTATTATAATTGTTCATTTTGTCCAGTTTATTTATTATAACACAGTCAGTTCGTCCAGTATAACAAAATCAATATTATTCTATTTTAAAGTTAATATAGAAATAATTTAATTTAGTTTAGTTTAGTTGTGTAAAAGTGTACGCCTCATATAAATAAATAAATTGTGTTTACCAATAAAAGTATTTTATTGCAGTTATACAACGATATACATATGTTTTGTGTTTAAAGGTCCTACCTGGAAGTTTGGGTTTATAATTCCTTTTTAAACCTTTTAAACTTTGAAGCAATAATTTGAAGAAGTTCTCAGTTTTAAACAATAAATTTGTATTTCACTTAAGAATTTCAAGAAGGTTACAGGGCATGTTAATAACTTTTTTCAATTTGTGATGGCATCTAAATAATGTTACAGTTACTACCCTAACAACTATTTTAAACTAATTAAAATTAACCCATCGCCGGTTTCTGAAAAGAAACTTATTCCACGAGTTTTTCTTATGCCTGTTGTATGTACCTATACTGTGTGCTAGGTAACATACCCAGCACCTACAATGTAGTACTTATTATACATATCATATAATATAAATTCTGGGCATTCTGGTTAATCACTAAATAAATAAATAACTTGATAAAACTAGCAAATAGCAGATCATACAGATTCTATGTTGGTATTTAGTGGTAATTATTTATGTTAGTAACCGTTACAAGAACTTTATAGTAGTATAATATCAGAAAACATGTTTTGATGATGTGCTATAAGAATTAGAAATGCGTTCTTTTTCCTTAATTATCGTCGCAAAGGTAAACTTCATAAGCCATATAACTAATTAAATATCTCTGAGATGACTTACGTAATTGTTTTGTTACAATTAATTTTGATGTTCATGTGGTGTTTTAATATAAACATTGCACATTTAACGGTAAAAATTGATTTTAGCTGCTTGGTACGATTGCCTGCATATTTATTTTTATTTAATCTTTTAAGGGGTTTATTGCTGGTTTATTGCTTTGACCGTCGGTCGGTAGGTCTTCTATTGTTAGAAATACAGGGTGTTAGTAAACTAATAGTAGTCCGAGGAACTGGTGGTAGGGGACATCAATACAAATAGAAAAGTCTTATACAACCATGGTCAAATCGCAACGGTTTTCCCAGAAATGATTAATAAAGTTCCAGACTTTCATACGTTATTATTCAATAACTAATGTAAATTCCACTTTAAGATTTGTTCAGAAGATTGGTCTCATCCAGCCTAATAAAAAGGTATTGTAAAACTTTTTCGTAAATTTATTAGTTTAGCCACAAAAGAACAAAATGCATTACGAAAAATGCATGAATGAAATTACTAAGAGAATTGACAACTCTGCATTAGTTGAAAAGAAAATTTCCCTTTCACACTTTCTCTTTCTTTAACCCTAGTCAAGCCAGACATTCCAGTAAATTGCGGGTGGCTTGTTCCTTTTACCGTCAGCTATCTTCTTTTATCTTGGTCAAAAAAGTGAACCCATCTTTGTTCTGCTTTTAAGCTTTAAGTGCACCCCCTAGGAAGTTTATGTACAACGGTACTAGTTTAAACCGAAAAAACGACAAATTATTTGTACAGGAAATACGCTAAACTTCAAAACATATGAATTTAGAGCAACAAACAAGCTTTTGCAACCAGCCATGTGATTGCAATCATTTCAGGTTTAGTTTCTTTTAGTGCGCAATGGACGCTTATTACACCCTTACTATTACTTTTCTAACATCTTTTTGCAGTGCTAATAATTTAGATAATTTTTAATCAAGGAATACCTTGACATGCGAAGATGAGTGTAGGCATTTTTTACCAAATCCCTGTTCAGACTTTCGATATTGGCACAAAATAAAGTCATAAGAAATCCAAACAGCAATTAAGCTTGTATTGTTTTTCAATAGACATTTTTCGGTAATCGCAGTAATCCCCTTTTTGTCTAAGTATTTCAGTTTATTAATTGTGTAAAATTTTGTTGAATGATGGTTTCCAGCAAAACCTAACATCAAATTAGCTACAAGTAACTTTTTTATTTTATTTTTTTCAATTATTCCCTAAAAACCAGCATTTAACAAAAACCACATTGTACGTAAATTTACATTAAAGAGTCTAGTTTTAAACGATTTGTACAATACCGTTCTGTTGCTTAAAGAAGTAACAACCTACACCCCTTTTAGGTAGGTACAACAAACAGAAGATTATTTACGGTTTTATGACAAAGGATTCATCCCAGGTAAAACTTCTTAAGAAATTGAACTCATCTTTCTAGTAATTTATTAGGGAGTGTCTAAAATAAGTTTGCAAAAGGCTATAATCAAGGTTTTAGTGCGACACCGTTGCCAGATAGTGCTAGTTGTTTTTCATATTTTCTCGAAAACGGAGCAAGATAGAAACAATTTTTACTAGAATTTTCTATTTCAAATGACTTTTCCTATCACCTGTTTCACGGAGTACTATTAGTTCACTAACACCCTGTATATTTACATTCGAAACGTACAAATTTTATATTTTTTGGTACCTGCTTAAATGCCTATCTTCACAAGTTTTGCAGCTTTGCATTTTATTCTCATCTGTGAAATTTTATAATTCATATTTGATAAACTTAATAATGTAAGCATGAAAATACGGACATGTACATATACATAACAAAGTAACATGAAATGACAATAATTGTAGACTACTAATAGAAAATAGTTTTGCTGTATTTCTTATTTGTTTCTTTGGATTATTTTTAAAAATTCAATTTATTCAGACTAGTTTTTAGATTAAACAACTCATTGCACTAAAGTTCATTTACTAATTTTAGTTATTAGATATTACACTTTATGTCTTTTTTAAGTGTTATGTGTGAATGCAGACGTCCTTCATAGAATTATCTCTTTGCATTTGTGGGCATGTTGTCTTCTTCGTTAGGTTTAATAATTATTGTACACTGATATTGTTAATGTGTTTTATTAAATTAAATATTAAATTAAAATTACATTAATATAAAATGAAATGACTGCTAAAACGACATTGTGAACACTGTTGCTGTTTCTTCAAGTCCTGTCTTTTTATATCTGGAATAACATATTATTGTGCAAAACTTTCTTAGAAAATGATTGTGTCTCTTTTAAAGGTAAACAGGATTATTACATCTAGTTTTAACGGAAAGGGACACGCATAGTTCTTAGTAAGGACTGCTTCCACTGAAGAGATGCGTAAGCTTAAGAAACTTCTTAAGCTACAACTCATTTAACTTATTATACATTATTGCGCAATGTGGATCTTAATACTAATAGAGTATTAATATAAATATAAAACATAAAATGTAATTCTATAAATAAATTTTAAAAAATGTAGAATATAAAATATGCTAATAAATAATCAGGGATTATATTAAGTTATGTGAATAATATAAAAATGGTTATGCAACAGGCATTTGTATTCACCAACAAATTAAAATAGTAGTAGAAGTAAAACAAATATCATCTGTATAGTCTGATCTAATATTGATATAGAATATTAACAGAAGATTACGAGAATATATCAAGAACATATTTTAAGATAATATAAGGAAAATATTCAAAAATGTTACATTTAATATTACTGGAATATTTTTTGAAAATATTACTATCATGTTATTACCGAATATTAACAAAACATTATGAGAAAATATCAAGAAAACATTTTCAGCTAATGTAAGGAAAATATTCAAAAATGTTACATTTAATATTACTGGAATATTTTTTGAAAATATTACTATCATGTTATTACCGAATATTAACAAAACATTATGAGAAAATATCAAGAAAACATTTTCAGCTAATGTAAGGAAAATATTCAAAAATGTTACATTTAATATTACTGGAATATTTTTTGAAAATATTA
>VTPC01091179.1:117800-137174 GCA_011009095.1 Ignelater luminosus
GCAACGTGGGTCATGAAGGGTACTTGTAGTCCTGTATAAAATATATGAATTTCCAATACTGGCATCGAGGAAGTAATAAAATAGCTTTACACACTATCTTCTTGACTTTCAGGCTGCATTGTAGTAGTAATGGAGTTTTTTTTACCCCTGTCTGTCCATTTTATAACGCATATTTCCCCAATGGTAACAGAATCGTATTCGTTCACTTTCGAGGACTTGTCTGAACTGAGTTCTGTGTTAGGAAAATTCTTCTAATCGGACCTGACTATTCCACAAGCAAATAAATTGCGTGCAAGAAGTTTGGTCAATAGAGGATTGCTAGTAAAAAAGTTATCAAAATATGCACAATATTTTTTTGCAGTCTTGTCACCGAGTAAGCTCTCTTCTGTGCTATTTTTTGTGTCTTCGTAAATAGAAAAACTGGCTTTTGCGGCGTATACTGTTTGAGACTAGTGCGACCTTTAAAAGCTACCATGCTATCGTCAATTGATATAAATCTATTAGGACTAAGAGCTTTTATAAATCTTTCTTTGAGATCTTTGAAATAGCATCGATCGCACGTTATATAATTTGTTAAAATCTAGGCTATCCCTACTTGGCATGGTTTTGTTGTCGTTTAAATGTAAGAACCAAAATATTTTTAAAAATGTCTTTAAAGACATTTATGTCGGCTATTCTCTAAGAATGGAAGTTTATATTTGAAGATCAATATAATCGTAAAGTGGGTTTTGGATTTAATCCCATGATAATTAGAATTCCCAAGAAACGCTCTTACCTCAATTTTTTCTTCGCTTTGCATACCTGTTGGACTCAGAAATAATAACATTGCAGAGTTCTGCATCAGACAAACTGAAGAATATATTCAAAGGGTAATCAATATTTATGGGTATTTTTAATCCGAAGGGTTTATCGAACAAAACTGATACAAACATATTCTCACCACGAGAATTCTTGGACCATACAAGTACATACTTCATCTAAGTACTATATGTAAAACAAATACTTGCTTCAGATTGATGATCATCGCTGGATGATAAATGGCATCTCATAACACGACGGGTCTTTTTACTTATAGGTGTAAAATTGGGATCCTTTACTGAATCGTCACTGTTAAGCTCATTAAAGCATATGGAACTATGAAGCTATGTTTTAGGTCCTGTAAAGCTATTCAAAGATTCTGGAACCAATGCATATTCATTATCGGCATCACTGTCACCACCGGCATCAGAATTCTCAGCTTGGTCTAACGAAATTCCGTCAACAAAATCAAACATTTCGTTTGGTTCTAGTTTGGCTAATTCTTTCAAACATATGCGTTTTTCCAAATTTTTTCTAAGAATATCTCAAATTGTGGAAAATCTAGATATTTGAAGTAGACAAGGTTCATAAACACTTGTCATAGTTTCAGACTTTCAGTATTATTTGAAGTTTTATCCGAACAGAGGTAAAATTGTTTTCACAGCGACAAGGTGTATATACCTAACTACTATGTAATAACAATCAATAACTTACCTAGAAAATATCTTGAATTTATATTTTTAATAAATCTAGTGTCTCATTACCAGCCACCGTCTTAAAAAGAACGTTAGGACTGGCTTCCAAAGATTCTAAAAGATTTAGAAGAATGTGCAGTTTTTGTTCGGGAGAAACCACTTTAGTGAACTATTTTACTTTACTTTATCCAACGCTCATTCGCGGTTGGCTAGCCATTCGACACCGAGTCTTCCAGTACAGACATGATATGGTGCGAAGGGGAATGTCAACCAGTTCGGGACAGGCCTGCAGGTGCAGGTGCTGTCTGTTTATCCTACCCGAGGTGCAGAGTGGACAGATTTCAGAATCTGCTAGTTTAATGAGCTTGAGATACGCCTTAGGGTACAAAACTCCGCCACAGTGTCTGATCCCGATGTAACGAGACACTCTCATGGCTTTCCGCGGTTGACTTCCCGTAGATATTCTTTTGTTAGCTAATTGATTTTGTTGTCTATACTATTTCTTAAAGAACCTATTAATAGAAGATTGTTTTGTTACTCTACTGTGGTTCCTAGCTTGCCAACTGGTCAACCCTTTCGTTACCAGAAACACCGACATCGCATATTAATGTAGACAGCAGTTCTCTCCATCGCATTGTGCGGAAGCAATCAGTTTGGGAGTTGTTAGATAAAGCAAGGATTTTAGCCTTAGAATCTACTAAAAACACTGCTTTTGTTATGCCGTGAGTTAATATTTTTAGTCTTTGGGCTACTTGGTCGACTGCAGTAATTTCTCAATCATAATTACTTGAATGCTTGCCAACTGCCACATAATCTTCAAAATAGCAGGAGTAGAAACCTGCTCCAGTACCACCAGATCCAGAAATGGAAGACCCGTTAGTATAAATGTGAGGCCACTCATCTGCTGGGTAGAGATTGGATATGGTTGACAGTGCGTATTGCTGCAGTTCGACTTAAAGATGCGTTGACTTATTCGAATTGTGACTCAGAAGCGTTAGTCTGACTGATGGTACTCTTTCAAAACCTGTATGGTGCATTTGAAGGGGTTTTAGGGTTCTTAGGTCTCTGCCATGTTCTTGACAAAGCGAGTCTACATACATGAAAGGAGAGGATTGGGTTTTTAAGCGAGTGCTTGCGATTTTGTAGTTTTGCCAGAAGCGCCGTTTCATTCTTCTGTATCTTTCCCAAAATTTGAGAGTAATCTTGTCTCTTTGGGTCTCCAGAGGTGTTGTGTGCCTGTTTATTTTGGTAATGCATTATTTTGTAGTTTTTCTAGTTTTTCTAGGTTACTACCCATTTGGTAGCTGTAAGTCTTTTTAAAAGGTTGTTCTGTGTCAACTGTACTATTAATGTGACTTGATCATGTTAACTTAGTATCCAAGAAAACTGCAAGATATTTTGAGAGGTTAGTTCTCTCTAAAGTTAGATCGTTGTATGTTATACTCAACAGTAGAGCTTTAGCAGACATCGTAAACAGTTGGAAGACTGTTTTGTCGATGCTTACAATAAGTTTATTCTTGTTTACTCAGTTTTAGTGAACTCTTTCTTTCGTGACTAGTTAATTGTACAAAATTGTCAAAATTTACTGTATCTAATGATACAAGTCTTTGAGAATTATGGTCTCTATTTTCCTGAAAACGTTGGAATTGGTAAGGTTTTTCACTTCTTGAGGCGTGTTAATGAATTCACGCGCCTGATGAAGCTATTTGGTCTAAGATTGTACTTTAAAATTTGACAGAGCATCATCCTATTCTCTTCTTTTGACGAAACCTTAATGGTTAAATTAAAGTCAACACTATTTAAAAAAAGTTTGTCTTGTTTAACGTCATCAAACAGTTTTCGTCAATTATGTTTATCATTAGTTAGGTAATAGTTATTTATGGACCAAAAGAGGAAAGTAATTTATTGCAGTTGAGACGTGATTATTGCGCTCGAGGCGAAGCCGAGAGCGTACTCACATCGAGATTCTTATATTACTTACTCCTGTGGGACGTACAACATTTTTTTGGTCATAAACTAAATTCATTTTTGTTTGGAACGGGAACGTAATGATTTGTTACTGCCCTTGGGACATTATAAGGGCGGAAAAGTAGATATACCTTATCTAGTTTTCTTCGTACATTAATTTCAATCCCTTCTTTAACTAGCATTTACATATTAAACAACCTTTTCTGTTGTAGAGTTATGAATTAATAATATTTATGATACAATTTCAGTAGTAATTCAGAATTTCATTACAAGTAGCTCTAAAACACAGCCCGGACGTTTTCAGCGTCATTTTCAGGGGACACTAAATATATTGAATTGAGGCCCTTGCACGAAAAAGTGCAGAAAATATTTTCGGCGCGTCTCTCACAATTAATACATAAAAATTATACTACAAGCAAATACCTCATCAGCAGAAGACTAACTGAAAGAGGAAATTAAGTTTGAAAATCTCTAAATGTTTTAATTGCCGAGGTGCTCGAATCAGACCAAGTGTGGAAAATTAAATGCTTTAGATTTTTTAGACAACTAAACGTTCAATTATTTTGGTCAGATGAAACAATTCGTTAAAGAGCTAATAAATATGCAGTAGCAATATTCGTCATTGCGAATATATCTGGTGGGGTACCAAAGTTATTCTTATCACTTTCATTACTTTCTTTGTATGTTTTTTTTATTATATATTAACTTGGAAGCAATTTTAATTTAAAGAAGTGAACCGGAATAAAAATAAATATTTATTTGGTATCATTTGTTTCGGTTTTTATGAAAATTAAACTCACTTGATATAATGGAAAATTTGTAAAAATCGTAGTGTTCTTTTTAAGTAAAAGTCGTATTCATGTATTTGCCCTCGACCTCTACCTCTCAGCTCTGCAGTCACACCTATACTGCACTAGTTTTAGAAATAAAATCTCTTTTTGGATTCAAATAGCACCTTAGATTTTGCAAGAATTAAATTATATGCAATCTAATTCTCTTGGAATTTTTGTATTTAAAATCAAGTTAAAATGCAAAATATGTTAATTTCTCTCGCACGTGCGCATCATAAACTGCTTAAGCACGTGTTAATCAAATTAAATTGTATTTAGATTCTCACAAATTACTTTAAAAGATTAAAAACATGTCAAAATAAAAAATATGCCTTTGTATAAAAGCAGTTAATGAAAAACGCTTATTAACGATGTTAATAACCATTCTCTTTTAATTGAATAACATCACCACACCTAAAAACTCGAATATTTTGCGTTTAATGTCAATTTTCGTATGTAAATAAAAAAAAATCCAATAAAAATGTATGGAGGCAAAGAATGATGAATCAACAATGCATTTGTATCTGCTACCGAATTCAAATCGTTCATCAATCACAAAACACTGATATTCAAGTTCTACAACTTTTACCGCTAAAGAACAAATTACTTGGTACTTAATTCACTCCAATAATACTTAATATTTTTAAATAACCTTTTAAACATTTTTTGCATATCACAAAAGTGTTATTTGATTTATTATTGATTTTTGTTAATATCATTGTGTGAAATAGGTAAAACTTAAAAGTAAAATTTCGTCAGAATAATTCTTAACAAGAGAAAATGGCATTAGAAAGGACGAGTTTTACTTAAAGTTTTATGTAACTAAAACATGTATTCTTGAAAAGATATTTGTTATTGAAACTAGATATCAACAAAGAATTTAAAGAAGTATCAGAATGGTGTACTTTTACAATATAAACTTTAATTACTATTATGGTTAATATAATTTCGGAGGCTCTTACCTAATCAGATTTAAATAGTTGTAATGAAACTTAAATACTGAAAGCACCCCAAGTATGTTCTGTTTTACATATTTTTAGTTTTGTATATATTTGCATATCTTGCATATTTAATGCAATTTATTCCCTTCCGGGCGTTAGAAGTGCACTTTTAAGTAATTTATTACTGAAGTTTCTTAATCAGAAAGATACTTAAAGAATATTATTAAGTTAATTAAATTAACATAAAAGTTCGATAAATATATTTTTATGTATTATAACCGAAGGAAATTAAAATTTATTCTGTATGTAATACTTAGAAAATTCATAACTATAACATGTAAAATTGTATTTAAAAACAATTAATAAAATGTTTTCGCTGCACAAAAAAATCACCTGTGCTGACGAGCACACACGAATCTATCACAATAGGTTACAGTTTACGACCTTTCTCCATTTAGCCAGGAACTCTGCACAATTTTACCTCGATCACCTTGAAACCACCTCTTGTGAAATGATCCCAAAATTAAATAAAATGTATCATCCTAAAACCAGCTCATCATTGAAGATGAGGTATAAAAGCGACCGGGTGGTGTTATGTCGACATCATTCGATCGCACTCTTCACTTAAGACAACAACATGAAATCGGTGAGAAAAATGTGTGATTACATTCTTGTGTTCTAGTGATATTAATTATACTTTTTATAGTTTATACTCATCTGCTTGATCTCAGTCGCCGCAGCCGCCAGGCTAGAAAATACCTACTTACCTCCTGCTAGTGCTTTTGGCGCTGGAGGAAGCGGCAGCTTCCTAGGCACCCCATTCAGAGCATCATCAGCTCATAAATTTGGAGGTTCTGCTTTCGGTAGTGGTTCATTTAAATCCGGCGGAGCATTCCCAGGTGTCCCAGCTGCCGCCGCATCAGGTGCATATCACGCAACCTCCTATTCTTCAGGTCCTCATGTTGGAATTGTACGTTACGACAATGATAATGACGGACTTGGTCACTACGCTTATGCGTAAGTAATAATCTAGATATTTAATTGATTTGTTTAATTTTAAAAATTATCATTTTCAGTTATGAAACTCAAAATCATATAAGCGCCCAAGAATCTGGTGAACTAAAGAATGCCGGTTCCGCCAATGAAGCTAATTCCGTTCACGGATCTTATTCTTACACAGGACCTGATGGAGTAGCAATCACTGTAAATTATGTCGCTGACGAAAATGGTTTCCAACCTAGTGGCGCTCATTTGCCTACTCCACCCCCAATCCCGGAAGCTATCCTTAAATCCCTCCAATTCAACGCTGCCAACCCTAGTTCTGAATATGATTCTGGAAATGACGGTCAGTACCAGGCGCAGTACCAAGCACCATCATTCAATAGGCAATACGTAGCACCAGCTAAACCCAGCTTTAGTCCACAATCTGGATACCGCTATTAAATGTAATTTAAGATATTGAGTGCAAATATTACCATAAAGATATTATTATATTTTATAATTTATTATACGTACAGCAATATAAAATGTAAAAATACTATTTAATGACAAAATAAACGTCTCTATTTATTTAGGTACCTATTTGCTGGTTTTAGTTTTAGAAAAGTGAACTTTTTTTAATACTATTAGTTAATTAATGATATTTCACTTGATAAATTGTGTGAATTTTAGAAATGGTTTGCAAAGAAATCTAAATTCAATAATTTGCAAACTAATTTACTTAATGAACTACAGGGTTAGTTCGAGTTGTTTATTTTCCGAGAAAATAGTGCAGATGCAACTAAACAGGGAATTGCTTTCCGTCTTGCTTTATACAATCAGCTCCAATTGAATTAGTGTTCGTATTTCCGGCAATAACAATAAAGCAGACATTGCAGTATGTAATTGAATTAAAGCTTCTGTAAAATAATAATAGAAGTAATAACTTAATCACTAGGAATAGAGACAATAAAGTTATTAGTTTTGCCAATGCTGCAATTTAAGTTGCCTATTTTAAAGGATCAATTATTTTAATGCTTTTAGTTTTACAAGCTGTGATTCACTGATTCTACATTGCTGATAATACCTCACAGTCATAATAATTATGTAGTTTTCAACTAGTTTTACTATAAATAATTGTAAAACACTCTGCTCAAGTTAGTAAAATAGAGTTTCAGTTTACATAAGTACTAAAAATATTACAAGAAGGAATTAATTTCATTTCCTAACTAAACAGAAGAGATCGATAATTACAAGAATTAAAACTAACCCTTGATTGTTTTAAGTTCATGACTAAGTAGTACCAACATCGCCAGGCTTGTTAAAGTCATTAGGATTAGTATGTGATATAATTTTTTTTCCGTGGCCGGAAATTTTCTATACGTAGGGTAAACGATGCAATGATTGGCCTCTTAAGCATCTGAGTTCTTTATTACTTACACAAAAATACAAAAATAATTATCACGATATTGCAAATAGCCTTAACTACTTAGAAATCATTGTATTTTCCAATTCAATACTTATATTATTTTAAATAAAATTTTTAATTTCTTAAAAATTATATTAAAGAGAGAAAATGCTACGAAATTACAGTGATTGGCCACTTCAACGCAGTTATTAGCCGCAACCTGGTACATTAATTGGCCTACCCCTTTTCTTCCAGTACGTAGGTAAATGGCCTCTACTTAGTTTGCAATAATTGTTTTTTAAGCAAGTCTTTGAGATTGGCAATATTGGTGTTCGTAGTTTTCCAACAAAGACATTGCAAATGTACGCGGATTTACAGGCAAACATATCAGCATTCTTTGGGTGTAGAGTCCTGTATCAATAGGTTGAATAGCTCCGTCAGTGACAATACCTTTTTTTAATATCTTCATAGTGACAGCTTGATCCTTTTTAATCATGGAAACAGAGTTGAAAGCTTTTCCAGTCAGTTTGGATTAGACCCGAAGTCCAATTAACTTAGCTTCATCTGCAGTTACATTGTGTTGACTGTCTACTAACCCACTGAAAATGTTATGTAGCTCAACGCATTGTAAATCAAATGGATTGTGATCTTCCAAAAATTGAAGTAATGTTAGAAAATCCTTCATATCTCTAGATATTCTAGCATCGGATATTTCAATGTGTTGCTTACTGCTAACACGAAAGACATCAGTGAGATTGCTCATAGCAAAAATAACTTCACAGCATGCAGGGTGGCTTAATATCCATGAAGCTCGTTGACTGTCACCCATGCCCCTTCCACGTGTTAACCCACCTCGACTTTTTATTGATCGCCTTAAGGTTTGTTCGATGAACATATCTGTCCATATTCCAGCCCACAATCTAGTGTGCCTACGAAGGGTGAAATGACTAGCACTCAACAAGCTATAAACATCTCCATCATTTTTTTCCAGTTCTCTCATTTGTTGTAGATATAACCTGGCACATTTTGCTTAGTTATTGTGCCCTGCAGCTGCAAAAAAAGGCAGCATGTGCCCTACAGCTTGCGCATGCATTTTCAAGTGTCCTATTCGTTCAGCCCAAATAAATACCTTGGCAATCTCAACTATATCTATATACATGATCCACAGTTTCGCTGTCCTACTTTGTACCTTTAAAGAGTTCTTTTTCTTTTGCAATTCGGAAGACATCAGCAGTTTGGTAGAGGAACTTATTTCAGAAACTGGCTGTATTTAATTTATTGGTTCCATGTGTTCCTCATTTGAGAGCTCTGCCGGAAGTTGTAAATGACTGTCCAGGACACCCTGAAGCAACATTGATGTAAGTACAAATGAAAGTAGTATTTGTCCTTTAACAGCTCTTGAATAAGCTTAACCTATAAGAATATGTACGTATTATAGTCTTTAAGGTCTCTTCTATTCCATATCCACATAACAGTAGACCAATAGTAACTAGATATGACATCAGTGACGAATTAATATGTTTGGGAATTCTTCGGGTTTACTGCAAATAACTTCCATAGCCATAATCCACAGTCATTGATCCATTGTTACAACTGGTAAAGCTATGTTGAGTTTTTCTTCTTCCGTATATATAAACTTCAATGTCATATAAACACAGCTGTGAGTTGCTGGATTCATGTCAGTCAGAGGTAGAAATGTTGTTGATGCTACTCCCATGTGCTCATCACTGATTACGACATTTTGCCATTCTAACCAGGACATGGCGTCTTCAATAAATTACTGATGTTCTACAAAAATCTACTAGATTCTGTTCAATGGGATTTGAAAGCAGTTCATCAAATATAATTTTGTTCATCCTTGATTTAAGAGACTGAAAAAATATAATTTGTATTCTTCCTTCTGCAGAAATATCAACAGCTTTAAGCCGCTTTTTCCAATGCAGGACCTTCGTCTCTCACAATACATTCGACTTTTCACCAAGTAGTCCGGATTTGCACGTTATAATTCCCATTCCATAGATAGTGTTATGGCCATCGGTGATAGCAATGTCATTATCGGCTATCCACTGACAGAAGTGAGCAGGTAGAACATTAAGATTTGGTGACCTGTTCATTATTCTAGACTGCAAATATTTTTTTACTTCATCATACGATCTTCATCTACAAGTAAACCAGAAGCGAAGTCTCAATGAAGCTGCACACCAACACCAAGGAGGATTGGACTTATAAATGCTCTGAGTCTTGAAGTTTGCGCCAAAGCCAGTTCAATGGAAATCTTTAAATCACATGCTTTACTACCAATGATGATATCCAAAAAATGTTGCAAAACAGATGGCAAAAACATTTTGTTTTCCTCTTCAGATGCAATTTCTGATGACGAGAGATAGTACTACATTGAAGTAGCCAATAGTTTGAGTTCTGCTTTGCCCAATTTTGCTGCTGCTTCAATTAGACGATATTTTTCTAATTCAGGGTCTTCTAATTTTTTTTTGTTTCTGGAAATCTAACAGAATATTAGCCACTGTCTAACCCATAGTAACCATATTAGGCATCACATCATTTTTTGAAATAATAATGTTACCAAAAAAATGTTCTTTAAGTTTTTGCAGATTGTGACGATTACTATAGGGTTTATTGTTAACCGGTAGAAAGTTTTTCATTTTAGTAACCAGCTGCTGGACAGAAACCAGCTCATCATTTTCTTGAAACCACCTACATACTTCCAAAAAAGCATTGTGTTTTTCTTTCTCTGCAGGACGACCAAGAGACTTGCAACGAAATTTGTCGTGGGAATCATCTCGGTACTTCTTTGGGATCGAGTCACCTTGTCGAAAATTTACCCTGCATGCTTGGTGATAAATGGCATCTGCTGTTGGTAAATTATTAACTGATAGCAATCGTGATCGAACATTGGCTGACCATAAATTATTTCTGAAGTTACACGCCTTCATAACAGAATTTTTAAACATTACTGTACGAACCTGTATAACGCCAGATTTAACCCGTTCCTCACTGTCAGTAATAAAGCGGCTACAAAACAAACAGTGTTCTTTAAATGCAAATGTTGGTACGTCCGACCGTAATACTGTACTGCAGCATCCGGAGTATGCAACTTTAATTTCATAAACTACGAATACTGATCTAACATAGTCCCCCTGTTGAAGGGTTGCCTTCACAATAGATAAAACACTTGTCACATTTAGTGACACTTATCACTAGTTGGAACTTCTTTGGGAGGGAACAAGCACACCTGGGATAAAGCACGCTTAGTAACACCAGTCTTTGTTCTTACGCTGACGACATGAACTACTCCGTCCTTTCCAGGATGTATTGTGGTGATGCGTCCGAGCCATCAATGCATTGGAGGGATATTGCCTACTTTAAGCAAAACAATGGCTCCAAAAGTTAAATCAAAATTGCAACTGAATCGCCATTTAGTTGGTTGCTGTTGTAAGTTGTGTAAATAATCGAAAGACCATTTTTCCCAAAACTGTTGCTTCAAACACTGCAGACGCTGGTATCGATTTCTGAAGATAACAATTAATTAGTGTTCAATGAGGAAGTGCGCTGGGGTCGCTGAATAGAAAGATAAGCGAACGAGAGCTTAAAATTGCTTCAATTTGATTCAGTAACATATACAATTCCTCATAAGTAAGAAGGTTATTATTAAAAATTCGTTTCAAGCGGTGTTTACACGATTTGACGGATTTCACATTGTAAGAAAATTTCGAAATTCTTTGAAGTTTGTCCAATTATTTAGTTTCAAAAGTTCATTATTAGAACCAATAAAATTGGTAGCGTTATCAGAAAGAATGTCTGTACTCATACCACGACGAGATACAAATCTTTTTAGTAAACTTAAGAAACCGTCCGTTGCTAAGTCTGATATTAATTTCATGTGAACAGCCTTAATGGCTAAGCAAACGAACATGCAAAAGTATGCTTTAATTGTTTCTCTGGAACGAGTCTTTCCATCCTCAAGATCGAAAGGGCCGGTATAATCTATACCTACATCGAGAAAAGATCGAGACGGATTTACGCGCTCAGAAGGGAGGTTTCCCAGTTTTGGTATAATCGATTTAGAGCGTGCCTTGCAACATAAGTAGCACTGACGTATTCAGCACTTAACATCCTGATTTCCTCTTATTGGCCAATATTTTTGCCTGACAAATGATAATGTAGTCTGAGCACCAGCATGTAGACTGCGTCGATGTTTGTGATTGATAATTAGCGTCGTAGATGCGAGTATGGGATGATAATCTGATGTTTCTGATTATATGAAAGGTTAGAATGAATGAGTCGACCGCCAACACGCATGATGCCTGACAAATCTAGAAAAGGTACGAATGATTTTAAACCACTAAAAGAGCCAGCATTTTGGTTTTGTTGAAAATAACATAATTCAATTGGAAAAGCTTGGGTTTGCGCAATCTTGAAAAGAGCAATTTCAGCTGCTTCCATTTCATTTATGGTAAGATAACTCATTTCGGTGAAATCATCAGGTGACGTGTAACGTTTGCTTATTGTGTTAGATTTTTGTGTGCGGGCTATTAAGAATACTTTAATTTCCTTAATGAGTCTCAAGGAATAGCCTACTGATGTTGTTAGTTTTGAACATCTATACATTATACCGCGAGAACAACAAAAAACCAAAGACAGTTGTTGTTCGCACTTCGAGTAATTCTTGTGGATCTGATTCACAGATAATGGATCTTATATAATCGCCAACGAGATTCAGGTAAACTTAAAAATGGAGGACCATTGAACCGCAAGCTTGATTTATGCTAACATGAATGCCTTGACTAATTATGTCAACGGGATTATGAAAAAAAAAACGATATTCTGCAAAATCTCGCTGGCTTGTATCTACTAAAATCTGGCGGTGCATTTTTGCTAAGTTACCTACTAGGACTACATCGTGTTTGGGGAATCGGGTCAAAATCGAAACTAAATCGTCTTGGATAGTGGGGCCTATTATAAAAACATCATTTAATGGCAACGCAATTGATGATTCGCATGAGGCATCGAAAACTACACGGGTTTTGGTAATTGTGCATCTGACTTTTGCACGCAATGATGAGGCATATAATAGACTGGCATTTTGGGTTTCACCTCGAAGGGAACTTTGATCATATATTCTAGGTTTTCATATTCAGACATAAAAGCAGTGTATTGAGTTTTCATATTTGAATCCTTAAGAAATCTGCGTTCCATGAAGTGAAGTCCTATTTATTGCTCTTCGTTTGTTAATGAGGTGCCGCGACTTGGGACAATTTTTCCATTGCCCAAAATTTTTGCAGTTCGAAATTAATTGGCGTTTCACAAGAAAAAAGGCAGCTCATTAGCATAGCGTTAACGTTTGAGTTACCATTATTTTGGACACAAGAGATGTTACCAGAAACTATCCATCTCAGTAAGGTGTTTTGTATCGAAGGCATATTTCTTCCGAGCCTGATTCAACTGTCAAGAAATAATTCGAAACATACGTCACAACCTAGTAGCATGTCTATGGCTAAATGTAGGTAGAAATTCGGGTTAGGTAGCTAGTAGTAGGGCTAAAGAAACATTAAAGCCTGATGCACTGAGACGAGTGAACAGGGTATATTCCTTTAAGATTTGTATGACGAGAAGAGATATCAATATTGACCATTTCATTGATATTTGTTTTTATTGTCAAGCAATATCTTGCACACTATTGGTTGATTGCTTTGATCATAAACATTTACAAGAGCCGTGAGCAGCAGAGGACATGTACAATTCCTTGAATTTGATAAATTTTACGATAACAATATATGATTGTTAGTTTGAGAGATTTGTTCGACTGCATTTGCCCCTTAACCTTTACTTTCGTGATTTGTTTGAGGTGTCGCTGATTTCTGAGAGTCTCGATGTGATAACGTGTTATGTTTTTTTGCCACTTGATTTGCAATCTGCATTGGTGTGTCAGAACCATCCACAATTAAGACAAAGTTTTAAACGTAGAATTTCGTTATAACAAGCCATAACCAATAGATTTTTTAATTTTTCGCAATGGTAGATAGCATGTACGGATTTACAGAATAGGCAGTGCGTGTCTTTGTGCTTGGGTGATTTAATTGGTTTGTCACTGGAGCTTGAGTATAAAAATATGTTGCTGTCATTCTTTCTTATGAAGGTATTTTGGTCTTGGATCGAAAAGCTTAGCATATGATTCAATATTTTGCAGCGTTGCGCAAAACATTAGATAAATTTGTCGAATGTGGAGGCATCCATATCACGTTGCTCAGTAATTGCGAGAAGTCCCCATAATTTACTAGGCACCTTCTAAAATAAATGAACAATTCTGGGTCTGAGAAAAGGCGAATGCTCAGCTGCCAAAGAAAGTTGGTATTTTAGCAATTGACTATATTTGGTTAACCAATTCTGTAAACGTATAATCATTTAGGTTTCTTTGGCAAACGAGTATGTATTACCAGTTGTTCAGTTGCTTATTGCATTTTGAAACTGCTAAGTTCCACAAATTAATACAACAACACCCAAACACGTTTCTTTAAAGCAACGTAATGCCTTCGGCATCTGAGCTTTCTTTCTCTGTTCAGATCTGAGATTATTAATTTATTTCGGTAATTGTACGAATTCGACATTAGAAGTCTCTCAGATATATTTTGCTTTATTTATCTCGATTTCTGAAAAGCGCTTGCAGAATCGTAAAGGTGCTACTTTTGACTTTGATTCTAATGAGAACAACCTTTCGACAAAGAGAAGGTGGTCGACGAAACTTCTCTTTAATTATTGTTATTCGTCATTTTAGTGTTTTAAAGATAGATTGTATATAATTGCAAGTTTGCAATTTCTTAATTCAAATCATTTAATCGCTGTCCAACTTTCTGCTTTTTTGGAAGCTATTGAAGAAAAGACTTTCATGAAAAAAGGTAAGCGTAAACTGTTATTTAAATTTAATACTTGTCCGATTACAAGACTTATTAGGATCTTTGGGTGTAATACACAATCAGTTTGGTAAATTACTAAAAGTAACAGCACAGGAGAAGTATACACTTAACACATTTTATTTATGATTGAAATTCTTAAAGTTTGAAATCAGACTGACGCGATCAACCCCGTTGTGGTTACTCATTCTGTTTTTAGCAGCTAATCTGGAATACTAAAAGCAAAACAAGAATTTCTTACAGAACATTTTTTTGGTCTAATCGCTGTTTCAGTTTCTCTTTATCAGCATGGCTATCTTTCGGCAAGCAGCAGTCCTGTCTATTGGAATAATAATTGAAAGATTATCGCTTTCCTACAGAAACAACACCATCCATAAACTGCTTTTAAAAAGAAAGGAAATGATAATTATTAACAAGAGAATAAACGAGATTAAACAAAAAAAAATGAAAAAGAAACAAATGGGAACAAATGAAAGCAAAAATAAATTAAAAAATCAAGAAAACGTTTGCTAGCAGAGAGTATAAAGCAGGGAAGTCATAAAAAATTAATTCAATTTTTCCTGACCCAAAGGTAAAATTTTAAATACTACTAGTAAAGATGTGCGATGTAGCTTTCTAGGAATAATAATTAATAAGTTTGTAGTTAATTGCAAAATAAATTACTTTTGCGATTAACTTGATTGCATATCATGTCTTTAAGAAAACACCAATTAAAAACATGTCTGTCTTTTTAAATTAAGTAAAGTCTTCTGATAATAGCATGCTACCCTTCAAAAGCATGAAAAATATCAGATTTCAGAACAATTGTGATCTTAGAGAAGGATTTGAGAACGCAAATTGGTGATTTAATCTATACATTAATAAATTAGGCAACTTATATTGCACATCACAGTTTATTTAGTTGGAAGTTAAATTGCAGCTCAGGATATAAAATCTAACCGATAATTACATTAAAAATGATAGAAAAATGCAAAAAGAAGAAAATGAATACTGAATTAAATACTAAAAATTGTTCAACCACAATATAATAGAAAGAAATTTTCTAAATAATAAACTAATTAGGAATGCTGCTAATTAGTTTTTTAATGATCGACGATTCAAGTAATTTGGCTGAAATAAAACTGAACAACTCCGATATAAAACGGCTTAAAATACACAAGTTAAAATATGTTCACACATATATTAAGGAAAGGTTAATCTATTAGAGCCTATTTTAGACCTGGAAACATTAGTAGTGAGGTTCAGTAAAATAAATAAAAAAAATAATACAAAAATGTGCTTGTTATTGACACAAAAATAAGATTAGTTAGGAAATAGTGATGAATTGACGAAGAATTTACCAGGTATAAAAGAAGTAAAGAAAAACGATATATCCAATTCAACACACTCACCCAACAAAATCAATTTGCCAATAATGCAAGATAAGAACAATAATAAATAGTCTACAAATATCATTTAATCTACCAAAAAAGCTAACACAACAAATATTGTGCAATAAGATACGGTGTTACATAAAAAAGTAAATAAAATTCAAATAATAATACTTTCAGATTGTCACAGACGAGAATTTTCTCATTTTAGAATCTCTTCTCGAACATATGTTGCAGTGATATAGTTAGTGAAGTATCTGAATTAACAAAGAACTTTGCAAAGAATGATTTTGTCATAATATTTAGTTGCTGGCACGAACAATGCGCTTAAGATACTTTCTCCGGTGCAGTCCGGTCCAAAAATAAATTCTTGTGTAAACGTAAAATAGTTCGAACATCAGTAGTCAAGTGTTCATTATTTTTGTCGGAGACTGTACTCTATACTCAGACACTGCATGTATACTGTTGTGTATTTTTGAAATATAATAACATTTTGTTTTTTTATTAACACAAACTCCGAAGTCACCTTTATTAACTTTTTACATGTCATCCATATTTACCTGGCTTCACATCTCTCTTCGCCAGTGCTGTCGGTAATACAGTTATTTATTATTTTATTATAATATTTGAACATAGCAATTCTCCCACGCTTAATGGAAAGAATAATAATAAAGTTAAAACAAAATTATAACAACAAATTGAAAAAAAAACAAACATTGTACAACTAGTAACACACAAAGTCCTAAAATTTCTCGGGTAATCTTCTTTCTCTTCCTCGACGTCGACTAAGTTGATTTGCAGGTTGATTAACTTTTTATCTAACTTCAGGATTTACTGCAGGTGCGGCAACTGGCAGCGCTTGTTCAATATGGGTTTCTGCTGACATGACCGCTGGTTGTAGTGAAAACTCAACTTCTTCTTTTGAGAACGTAACGGACTTCTCAGATTTGATGTTTGTATGATAACATATAACTGATTTATGTGACGTTTTAGGGTATAACCATTGAACCAATTTTTGTATAATTGACTCATATTTCCAAGTTGGTTTATTATTGTGGTACCAGCGTACTTCCACCCTCTTTTTTTTGCAAAACGTACGCTTGAAGTGATGAAGGCATGACAACTTTTTGAAGATAATACCATCTTGTAGAGTATAGTATGTTTCATTGAAAGTTCTACGCGTAATTAATTTTTGTTTAATTTTTGATAATCTTTGTCGGTTTCTTCGATAATGGTTCGGCGATTGACAAGATTTGAAATTTGATTTATTACTTGGTCGTTTAGATCTCTGAGTTCTTGATCTAAAACATTTTGGTTCCATATGATTTCATTTCAGATGGTGCACGGGAAAGAAAATCCACGTTGAAGTGATCTTCTGTTTTTCTATGCATGAGCTTGTAGTTGAATCCTTGTAGAAATACAGCATAACGCAATAAACAAGTTGAAGTAATAGCAGGTAATTTCACATCTTGATGAAACATTCTTGTAAGTGGACGATTGTCAGTAATTAATGTAAACGGTCGTCCATAAAGGTACATGACGAATTTGTCAGTGGAAAAAGCGAAGGCTAAAGCTTCTCTATCCAGTTGACTGTAATTTCGTTCAGCGGCGGTCAGCAAACGTGAAACGAAAGCAATTGGTCGTGCAATACTATTCTTGATATGCGATAAAACACTAGCTATCCCTGTTAGTCTAGCATCGCAGGTAATTGTAACTGGGAATGTGAGTTAGAATGGCACTAAAACACGATCACTGGCGATTTTGTTCTTGAGCTTAGTAAAAGCACATTTGCAAGAAGCGGACCAGCAGAACTTTGTATTTTTGTTTACATCTGTTTCTGTTAGGATAGAAATATTTTCGATGTTTATATTACTAACATCTTCAATTCTATTAGTGAAGTCTGACTCGAATTTATTACTGCCTTTGCCATGTTCAGCGAATAATACCTCCGGCCTAGTTACTTCCTTGTCATTGTCTTCAGTTTTTGGGAATTCTTTGTAAAGCTGATGAAGTACTATAAAATCTTTATTATAGACAGAGTCATTATCAAATTGATCTAACCCCGTAATTTCTTTTTTCCCAGCAATGGTCTGAAGCTGTGTAAAACTGATAGAATCCCTGCGTTCAGTTTGGATTTCTTGATTTGGCTTTTGTTGTATTTTCCGACACATTTACTACCATCATTAGCCGAAAAATCTCAAGGATAAAGGCCAAAAGCACGAAATCTATTTTTTATCGTCTCGGGCTCTAAATCATTGTCGACAACTGTTTTTAACACTGGCGCAAAGATTTGTTTAGTTGCAGCATCGTTGGGATAGTCTTTGCAAAATTCCAAGACTACCCTTTTCCGTCCGTTCTTTAACGATTTAAAAGCAGCTATATCTGCTAGTTGTAGTAAATGTGTCAAATTGGGGTACAATGCTATTAAGATTATTTCTAATTTGATACACAACAGACTTATCTCGTAAGTCAGATGCGTACAATGTCCATCAACAAATAAAATAATGAGGTGCGGTGTAGAACATTTTCAAGGCACTCGTACAATAAATGATCTTCTATCCATCCATTGGCACTACTTCCTACCCCCCAGTAGAGCGGTCAAAAACCGAATTTATGATACCTGATGGTAATCTCTTCTAGGGATATGACCATTAAAAGTGTAATATTCGCTGCCGCAAGAAATGTAAACGTGACAGACAGGTTAGCCTTGGATGATATTTAACCTCGTAAACATGTTTAGTCCTTTTCGGTACGAGAACCTTTTTACTATTAGGGCATAGCCAAAAACAGGTCCGGATAGGTTCTTCTATTATATCACTTAATTGTTTTTCTTTAAGATAATTGTTTATTTCCATTTTCTTATATCAGATTCACAAACAACTGAATGGCGGCAGTAACTTCTTCAGCTGTTCTTGTAGTTATGGCAAAATGACGCCTTAAAAATGCTGCATACCAACCCCTTCTAGGGGTGTTTTCCTTGAACGAATTCTTCTTAGAGACTGTGTCCAGAAAATATTTGACGAATGACTGCAGATTTTCTAATCCTAAGTAGAAATCCTTTTCTGTGAGGCGCCAAAATCCAGGCTTTCAATAATGTTTCTTCAGAACTTGTTAAAATAGGTTTAAATCCATGGGTAGCTTTGTTTCTGAATCTTTCGCTTTTTCGGAATTGCAGAGTTGCCCTAAGTACATGCCATCTTCAATTGCTTTTAAAGCTTGCCTTGCTATTGCGTTTTCGTCATATGTTTTTTAATACACATTCTTCTTGTTACTCACTTTCGGCATCTTGGTATGCAACTGTAATATTAAACATAAGAACTACTGTAATACACAGTTATTGGCCACTTTAAAATACAATTGCTATCCGACGGTTAACAACTGCTTAAGTGGGTCGAAACAACAAATTTTTCACTAGGCAAGTAGAAATCTGCCTACATAATCGAAACCACCGCCAAAAACT
>VTPC01091180.1:0-16177 GCA_011009095.1 Ignelater luminosus
ACCACTATGGAGAAGCCTATAGGTAACTATTGTTTATCTTATTCCTTGAAGGCTGTGCTTTTTCCTGGTTCTCCTCCTTGTCCTTAGGGCGGTCAGACCAGAGCCCACGAGTAGGTGCTGTGGAGACACGGTAATTTTGAGTTCGATTGGCTGAAACGGACTTGCCAGGAAACTATACTCTAAATAAATAATAACTCAAATATTAAACAAACGGATCTATTATGCAGAACAGGAATCTATATAGAAGCAGTAATACAGCTAATACCAACTACGCAGGGAGTAAATCAAGTGGAGTGCAAAGTAAGCGATTCAGGCTACAAGCTTTGCTGCATCGATTTAGGTGCCTTACAAAGGTAACGGGACAATTAGGAGGATGCCAAGAAATGTTCTGAACAGGATGGCTGATACAATCCCACTACGCCGGTCGGACACTCGGTTCGACGGCCAGCGAAAGCAAAACTTTGCAGATTCTGCAAACGGATTGGCAAAGAGAGTCAAACTCTCTAGTAAGAAAGCGAATACGTACTCAGTTACCTCAGTAGAGTAGTTTTAAAAATTAGAAATCTGCAAACTTCCAATTTGGATTAAATCTAATAAGTAGCGATTAGACTTCTTGACTCTCCAAAAGCTCTCTTAACTGAACTAATCGTCAACAACAGTAATTTTATCAACAAAAAGCTGCTAAGGTTTAATAGTCAATTTGTACTGTTTATGTTTCTGCAATAATCTATCTTTTATTTCTTTAATGTTCGTAATTGTCTGATACTTGGATTGTCCTGCTATAGTCAAAATATCATTGTCTTGGGTAAATACGTTAGTTGAATAAAGCGTCACAATGACAATTTTGCAATGGATGTTTTAGATTGATATTCAGATAGAAATCTGGTCCTATCGAATCACTCGATGAATGAATTGTATTTGATATGTTACCAGTAGACTATTTTTTGCATTTTCAGATCCACTAACAAACTTGGTGGCAGTTTGGTGATGTTTCACGAATTTTTTTATGCAGCTTTTACATTGTTGCTAATCGTTACGGTTTGGTGCTACTAAATTGCTACCGTGCAACTGCCTCTATCAGTTTCATTTCTACCTGGTGGCTTAGTTATAACATGGTCGATGCAGAGTCAAGAACGGTCTATCCAACATCAGTACCTGACTGCAGTGCTCTAAAAGGAATCCTTTTTTGTATTCATTTTGCAGTTAAACGAAACACAATTTCTCTGCTATGGTTGGCCGTCTAGTATTTAGCCAATAACAGACAGACAGGATCAATTAGTTTAATAACTAACCTGGATTAACAGCCTGTCAAACAGTTGAGAGTTAAAACATCTTAAACACGCATAATATTGTTTGTTAATAATGAGAGAGAGAGATGGAAGCTGTTGTGTTATTTGCAATTATCAAAGTAAAATTTTGGCACTTAACTAAAAGCTATAATTTGGGTCGGTCTATATAGGCAACAATGTAAGCAGCGATGGACTTCCTAAGATCTCATTGACTTTATATTTTTAAAACGTGCAAGGTATTTTAATTTATCTGTATAATTGCACAACACGAACATAAAAATTTAAAGGGATTATTTACCACTCAGTTTAGTGCGATGAAAACCAAAATATCCCCACTAAGATGTCTAAAACACCAGAACGAATATCTACAAAAATTTAATATAAGGTATCAATGGCACTGTTAGATGGAAAAACTCTTGTTCCATTTCACGACTTTTTAATTTGTTACCGACTCTCCCAAGTGAATTTTAATTACAAATTTTTGTTATTCAAACATCCATTTCGTTGAATATGCCTTCTATGTAGTTAATTAGTTTTCAGAAATTCTATTCAGGTCATTTCCATCCAATCGCATTTTGACAAAGTTTCAAGATCAACAAAACCAACATTTCCTCAAATTGTCCGCGCGTCAAGTCGTTCTCATAAAAAAGACAGCCTTTCCAAAATCACCGCCCTCTAGCAAATCCCTAAACACATCTTGAAGTCTATAAAAAGATATGTTCTCGTAATGTTTAAGCTTTAAGGGCATTCAATAATTTAGTATCGCTGAAGGGAAGAATCAATCGCAAATAAATTTTTTTTTATTATTATTTTTATTACATTTAAAAACTAAAATGCATTTTCTTTGGTTTTTCTGAAAGCAAGAATAAATCTTACTCCTAATGTAAACTTGATAACGACGCAACTTTATATATTTAAATCATTACGCATCCCTTTCCGAGTACACCTAAACTTAAATTCTTAATAAAGATTTTCTGTAAATGTCCCTATATCCTGTCGTCTGTTTTTCGGGGTTATCTTGAATAATTTAAAATAGATTGATGTCCCTCGAATCGAGTTGTGGTACCCCAAACTACTCTAACAAGCATGTCCATTGCACCTAAGCTTTATTCCTGCTGGCAGATTCTGCAGAATTGCGAATCCTGCTAAATCCGAAAGCGCTCGGTCGCTGGCAATCAGTTGGCGCGCATCTTCCATTGGCAACAGTAGCGGGATAGTGCACGCAAAAAAGTTTCTTGTAGATACAAAAGTTTATACAGCTATAAATTTTATTTTTAAATTTCCTAATACTTGTTTATTTAAATAATTCCGTTTGGATAAATCGACATTAAAATTTGAATTTTGTAAAAAATAAATTTAATAAATTCTAAAAATGAAGTTAACGTAAGCGTGTCTAGTACGGTTATTTTTTTAATAATTTAATTAGCTCTGGCTGCTTTTAATAGCCGTGTCGTAAAATAGATTTTTTCTTAGTCGAAAAGATTAATGTTTACGCAAAGCTTCGATTAATTATTTTGTGAGATTGACGATCTACATAAAAGATACTTAAAAATGTATATAAATAATTGTTAAAAGACTTCAAACAGTTTTTGATCTACAACTTCATATAAATAAGGTGAGTCAGAAATACCCATGTAACTTTGAAAACTATGCAGACGCATCTTGCATTTTTTGAAAACTCTTGAATAACTTTTCCGTTTTGAGTATTTATGTTTTGAAATAAGATTCTTTATTCTTTGAATTATATTATGTAAATGTTTCTTGATGTTTTCGCCTTTCTATTGGAGTTTGAAACTGAATTGTTTAATATTCAAATTTTTTAACAAAGTTTTAATGCAAAAAAGGTGTGATCACTCCAGTGAAAAATTTTATTAATCTTAATAAAGGAAAAATTGTTTTATAATTGTTCTGAATATTTTAAGAGAATTTTACGATTCTTCTGGCGTATTTGCGGAGACATCAGCGATAACTTTTTAAAAGTTTTTAATTTGAAAACCGAAAGTAATTTAAGGAATAATGATAAAGTGTGTTTTCCTTGAATTGGAAAGTAGGTAAGGTAGGAAAGAATTTTATTTTCGTAATCAAAAATGACATATTTTTACAGTTATTAGTTTTTTCAAACGAATTTTAAATCAAATTTTTCTTTGATGATATAGAAGGAAGAAAATTAAATATTTTATTTGATTGAAGACCTGTTAGAATTCTTTTAATTATTTATGTAATACAATGCTACACATAGCAGTTAAAACGTTATTCTTTTAAAGTAAAAATGATAAACAAAATTTAATTTAAACCTTAAGAGGCTCATGGTGCTTAGAACAGATTTTTAAAAGAGCGTAAAAATATTTATTATTTATATCTAGTTCAAGAGATAATAAGCAAGAATTTTCTCAAGATTAACAAATTAAAAATTTCTTTTATACAAAATTCCATATTAAATGATACAGTAATTTTAAACCCGTGTTAAATTGATTCTATAAATATTTTATTGTTTATTAAAATTAGTGTTGAAAACCCTAGTTATAACAAAAGTACATTCACAAACATTTTCAAGATATATCGAATCTTTCTGGGATCTCGTTGGAAGACTAACCTTCATATCACGAGATCAAGCTATCACGGTTTTATTTTTATTAATTTATTTTAAAAATCAGTTTTGTTTAATTTTAAAGTCACTCCTCGGAAATACAAACAATAATAATAAAATAATCCGAATGGTACAAATTTTTCAAACTATAATAGTATTTTAAATATTTTACTTTGTTTATATTATTTTATGTCGAGCGTTTTAAAGCCGCTCATTTTGCTGGTACCTTTTTTTTGTATACATTACTTCCACAAGGTAGAATGCCAGACAAAAGGAATAGTTATTGTAATGAATGTTTTTACTTATTTAAATAACTGTAATTTAAATTCCACACATGAAAAACTATGCACAAACTTTGCAAAAAGAATAGCAGTCTTCCTGTGGTCAAAATAAAATTTTAATGTACGCTAAGTTTATTCCAGTGGCATTTGGGAATTTCAAAATTAATAAATGGGATCGTAAAAATGTTTATTGTTGTAAAATTCCCTGTAATAAATAACAACGTTTTCGTTCTAATTTACTGAGATTTATACACTTTACATTCGTTACTCAATAATTAAGTACCACGCTGTGTACATAATATTGATTGTTTAGCTTTCTAGAAAAAAAAATATTCCAGGCAATTGACAAATTCTTGAAAATACTTTTCGTGCACGAAAACGTGTAAAAACTGAAAAATAGACTGCCACGACAATGTGGGTAGTACAATTCGGTATGCGCGGACAGTTGGGAATTGCCCCAGCTATATTTGTTCGTCTGGTCAATATTTTATGTTAAAATGTCAGTAGAAATTTCAAAATGTCAGTAAAACTTTATTTTAATGTCAGTACTTTAATATTTTCAGTATCAATGATATACGTAGAAATAGCTGTTTTAGTTGTTACTGCACTTTTGTTTTTTAACTGCAAATCATAAAAATAAATTTTCTCTTTTTTATTTTATTTCTGAATAAAATTTTTGTAATTGTTGTTTTTTGTTTTATTTGAGCTTAATATTATGTAAACTGTATACCCAACATTTAGATAACAATTATTTAGTTTATTATTTTAATTTAACCTTTACTTAAAATTTTAATTTCCTTAACCTTAACATCACTAGATGTTTACAACTTGAATGACTATCCCTAATAGAATTTAATTTAAATTCTATTCTAAAACAACATCATCTAACTTATTCTCAAATTTAATTTAAAGAATAATATATCTACTTCTCATTCTTCTCTTCCGCAAATGTCAGCACATGCTAGAGCGATAAATTCTGAAATTATTTATTTGATTTTGCTTAGTCTACAAAATATCTTTAGAAAAAGAGAAATATTAGGTTTTGTGTCTGTAAGTAATTGCATTTTTACTTAAGTAATGTAAGTTATTGAAAGATAATAAAGGTTAGTTACGTATTTGATATTTGATAATGTACACTATTTAATGTCAGTTATTCATTATAAAACTTTTTTATATATATCTTATATTATTATACCACAAATAGGTAAAAGGATATTTTTAAATGATTGTAGCTTTATAAGTCATCCCAGGAATCTAAAAATTTACGAAAAACAGTATTGTATTATTTTTATAGATTTAGAAGATACAAGCAGCAGCTGATTTATATATTTATTTAATTACCATCATCATTAATGTTCTACATTGGTTAAGATAATTGTAAACAAACCACAAACCACAAATTAAAGTATTTATTTACTACGGGACTGATTTCTCAAATATGATAAGCCCTCAAGCTGATACCTACTACTTTTCGTATTAACTTAAATTTATTTACAAGTTTGTTTTCTGCAACTTAAAAAACGAGGGTATCGTTCTTCGTAGCTTTGGTAGAAATAAATTAATAAGATAATCATAATCCGTTTCTGCCGCTGACCGCAAGCACCCGACGCACAGTGTACGACTAATATGTGAATATATTCATAATTCGTGTATTTTTTGAGATATTGGTGTAATTCAAACTTCAGTAAAGATTTCTAAAGTAAATCTATATTATTTACAAAAAAACTAAGCTATATTCTACAAAAAAAACCAAAATCAGTTAAAAAACACAAAAGTCGAGAAAAATACTTATAAATTTATATTATTCGCTATCCGAAGAATCACTTTCTTCTTCACTAAGGTGCAATGATGAAACTAAGTCTCTTGGATAAGTACTAGACTCCAGTCAAGACGATGAAACATACAATACTCTTTAATGCCACTCTGATCTGTATAGTGAAAAGCAGTATTTCTTCTTACGGAAGCTATAAATGGATCTGATGTTATCAAGAGTGCTGTCATTAAATCTTCATTAGTATGATGATTTTCTGGTGTGATGTAGACGATGCTGACGTAACCCTTTGTGCCTGGTCTCTAAAGCATCATTAGCTAGTTGACCTATTGGTACATCGAAGTTCTTAACGATATCTGTAACATGGACTAATAGTTTGTGAACACTACTAGGCATGTAATACCAGTCATAGAGCTCCAAGTACAATTTTTTAGTAACATCTAACAGCTGACTAAATTTAATAGCTCAATTTTTCTACCACTTGCTATAGTTCACAGAATAATTAAAAATTTCTCTATCAGTTCTTTATCAATGCCGGTAATTGAAGAACTAAGTTCCAAGTTATTGAAAAATCTTCTCGCCGTATTAACGTCATTCATGGATCCGTAGCCAGGTTTAGGTTTATCGACTGCTAATTCCATCTGAGCTTTAAATTCAGCTTGTATATGTTTTTTACGATCTTCAAACAAAGCCTTCTTCTCAGGACCTCTAACTTGACTATTTCTAAAAGCTAAACAATATGTTATATGTAACAAGCATTCAAAGCAACGGATCCACGAGTGTAACGATGATAGGTCAAATCTCAAGTTTTCATAATTTACAGGTTTTTTAGCAACCGATTTTAAGTTTATTTCTTTCGGTGATGCACCGCATATGAAGCAATTTTGTGTAGCATTTGTTTTCAATACAATATTAGCAGTGCTTCCGGCTAACATCGTAAATGACATTTGATAATTAACATTAATATCTTTTTCCTGAACTGAAATCTTAAATTCTTTAAGATTGATAATATTATTTTTGAGTTTAGACTCCTCCTCAAAAACTAATTTTGATGTTTCTTTGGCAAATATAAATTTCCCAGACCTACAGAAAAGAGTGGATGAAAGAATGGGGTTAGTCCAGAAAACATTATCATTTTTCCTATCCACAAATTTTAACGACAAAAGAGCAATTAAAACTAGATATTCATCAGTCATTTCGGAATTGGCAAACTTTTGTTTGTAAGTACTATGCCCAGAACTTCCGTCAAAGCCGTATTTACAAATCAAAGTCAGAGATGTATCATTACATAGAGAAGACGCATCGTCAAGGGTTTTCAATATACTCTGAAAAGTAACATTTAACACCTCTTATAAATTAACTTCAGTTGCATTCGGTGACAACAATATTTTTAGGCAGCAACTGATCCCTACACTGCTTGAGCTTATAGATACTAGGTAAACAGTCTTTGTGTAAAGCATTTACCACACAACGCAGAATATTGCATTTTCGTTCTGATAAATTAGATCTAAATACAAGGCCAAAGCTTCTTGTACTGATAAGACTTTAGAGTTGTTATCTGACCCTTGCAAAAGTCAGTCCTTTTAAGCTATAATTATTGACCAACTTTTCTACGCGCCTTCTTTTAGTTTTTAAACTGCTGTTTGTAAAAGATGCTTTAGGGCAACCACGACTACACCCAGGAACAGGGTCTTGCAACATTGCATGATCTTGTGCGCGAACATATGACCTCAGAGTATCCATCATATAAACCTCAGCCTTGTTTACAATTGATCTTGACAAGTAAGAAACTGTTAGGGATTCTTTATAGGAATAAACATGCAAGAATAAACTGATTTTTCATAGGTTTTTCAAGACAAAACATACATTTGTGCATTCCTGAGCAAAATAAAACATACACAGATGTTTAGAGAAAATGTCAAACTAAGATAAAATGCTAAATTCAAACTAGGCATTTTAGGGCTATTTGAGAAAAGCTTAATGTAAGTAGAAGATAATGTGTAATTTTTCTCATTTTAAAACGAGGGCGTTTAAAACTCAATTTTGACTTAATATTAACAAATTATAATTTTTTAAAAAGTAGTATAATAACACAATACATTGTATAATACGTAGCATTAAAAAAAATTGAAAAATAACACACAGTTAATACAATCGCTTTGTTAATTTTGCGTAAAATGTGCTGCCACCAGGAAGTGATTTACTTACGCGTTTCTCCCTGCAACTTTGCCAATGTTTATTAACGAAGATAGTAATATTCTTACATTGTAATTGGTGTCATCCAATGCAATGGCTATCGCTCATCGATAATGTCTAGTTAATTTGTTTATATCTGGGAAGTTGAAATTTGAATATTGTCTTAGGATCGCAGCACTGTGCGACGGTCATCTACTCTTAGAAGAGACTCGACTATTGCGTCAAGCTTAACGCATCTCGTGCTTACTAAACCCAAGCTTAGTAGGTTTTGCGGGTTACCGAAGTTTTCTTCTTGCCACAGACACTGTTTCATACGGCTGCCCGCTACATTAGTCCCCACTACAGGGCACCCATGAGAATAATACGTTTCTTTGTCACAAAACCACCTTCTTCGTCACTATCGCACTTCTCAGCCACCACTAATAGATTTACTGCGACGCCTTGGCAAACGGGTAAACCGGTCTTCGGCTATCAAAATCAACTATGAACGACTATACAGTATAGGTAAAGGTAGAGAAAATCCAAGCAAATTAAAATTCGATTCTCCAAACTTTTACGTTATCATTTTGCTTGCATTGCTCCTGCTCAGATTTAATGCGATTTATCTCAGTGCCTTGACATACCTTGACAGAGATTAAAATGTTTGCACAGATAAAAATGTTCTTCCACTGAATGTTTTGTTGCATCTAAAAAATAAATTTTAAAAATCCAACTACAGCAACTTTTAATGCATTAGAAGATCGTACCACTCAGCTACATTTATCTATGGTGGGCATGTATCCTGCTATTACATCACATAAATGTCTGTCTGATTGAGGTAAGTCACACATCCAAGCTGACGTAGGATTGTGCGTTCTCAAGCACATACATACCAACTGTCTATGTGGTTTATGAAAGCAATAATTAAATATCTTTCAATGGTAGTATTCAACAGAAAGTGGCATTGGACACAGCAGAATTATTCATTCATCAACGACAGCGTAGTTAGGACGATTGGTTTGAGTATTTTGCTAACGATAGCTATAGTCTATTTGTTAACCTTTATAGAGATATCACTCGTGTCTAAATGTAATATTATTACTTACTACTGCTTAAGTTACCTTGCACCACTACCACTTAATAACCTTTATGGTAGTCTTATGCACCCGTCTGTTCTTTATGCTTATTTTAAATAATTGTAAAGGAAAATCTCTAAATCAAGTTCCTTTCTCGACAGCAACTGTCAGATGTTAACCTGAAGCGTATAAATATTTATAGTCTTAAAACATAAACATAACATAATTGTAATGATCTCCACTTCACACCTTTGAGAAATCTTTTTAGCTAAACCACAAAGCTGATGGGAGCTCTAGGTAGTCGCTACCAAGACAACTACGGTCTTGAAGAAACGGAATTACTACTGCTGCCAAGAAGCATCCGCAAATCCACTTCCAGAAACAAGTATGAAGTGTCGACAACAAAAGTTAACAATCGAAGCTGTTCCAACAGTCACAAATGTCGACCCGACAGAGCAAAATAATCTTGATGGTAAGAAAGAAATCTACAAACTAATTGCTTAATACCTTTGTATTGTATTGACTAGAGACTGGAGTTGATTGCCCGTTAAAATTTATTAACGATTAGAAAGAACATGTCTTTTCAAAGGAAGTAAAGTAATGAAAAGATAGAAAGAATATTTCAGCGAGTTGCTGAACAGGAATGATACGGATGTGGAAGAAGTGGCTGACATTGACGCTGTCGATGAAGACTAATCATCCCATCTAAGAGGTAATTCACATCAACTAAGGGAAGCCACACCAACTCTAAAGTTAAGCTAGGTAAGGCAGTTGGCCAGGACGATTCGGCGTTTGAGATGTTGAGATGCACGAGTGATGTTGGAGCGAAGTTATAGTTCCGTTTATAATAAGGGCGGTAATAAAGTAAACTGTATGATAGAACACTTGAGAGGTGCAGTAGAACATAAGCTAGCGGTTTCCGGTTAAATCGTGATACGCAAAATGCTATCTTTGTAGTCTGACAAGTAGTAGAGAGAACTTTTGAATACGGAAAAGACGTCCACGTCTTTTATTGGCATACCGAAAGCGTTCGACTGGGTGCCATGGCGAACTATGTGGGAAACTCTAGAAAACTACCATGTCTCAGCAGATTTAATTAGAAAAATTAAGTTTCTATAAATTGTGCAGAAATGGGGACAAGGGGACATCCTGAGCCGGCTTCTCTTTGCGGTAGTGACAATGTGTAGAGGCTTTAAAATATTTAAGCTTGGAAATTGAAAATTCGATCCAGCCCCTGTTTACGCAGATGACGTGGTGTTACTTGCAAATACCGCACAAAAACTGCAATCTAATCTCAATTTTCTAACCATCGCGCTGGAGGTAACAGGAGTACAAATTATCTTAATAAAACAAAGACTCTGGTAATCTTTAGGGAGCGGAAGATCCATCGCATTCTAATTCACGGCTAAAAGCTAGAGCAGGTGCAGGAATTCAAGTATCTGGGGTGTGAATAGCAGAGGATGGAAAACTGAGGAATGAGCTGAATGCAAGGATACCGGCCGCTGGAAGAATGATGCAAGCAGTAAAGAAACAAATTCCTCAAGAAAAGAGAGGTCAATGAGGGTATAAAGGTAGATGAGAACCGATCCACCTACGTACCCATACCCACTTACGGCAGCAAAAGTTGGATCCTAACCACTAAAATTGAGAGTAAGATCCAAGCTGCAGAAATGAGGTACTTGCGGTGTGCAACTACAAAAACTAAGAGAAATAGTGTGAGGAACTCTACTATTAAAGCAGCTCTCACAGTTGAACCCCTAGTGAATCGAGTAAAGGCAGCACAGTCGAGATGGTTTGGCCATGTCAATAGGATGGACCATTTGAGATATCCCAAGAAGGCACTAGAGGCTAAGGTTGTGGGAAAAAGACCCAAAGGTCGGAAAAGACCTACTTGGGCAGACAACATTTGGTCCTCGCTTACAATGAGAGGTAGCACTGGGTGAGAGCAGTTCAGCTGGCTCAGAACAGACCGGCCTGGCGGACGTTTCTGCATCTTCCGGTAATGAGGGTTAAGATTAAAAAGTTTAAGCGTTCCTGCCGTCTTCTAATGTCATTTCAAAGATTCTTAAAACACATAAAAACATAAAAAAAAGAATAAGTTAATTTCCTTACATGAAAATGAGTAGAAGAAAGAGGGAAACGCCTCTAGCTCAGCACTTTTGTTCCGTAAATCAGTTGGGCTTCTGGTCGATAGCGCGCAATTTGTTTTTCCGAGCTGTTACAAGTAATAATCAAATTGAAGAGTGTTCTGACATATACACATTTGGCAGAATTTAGCAGGCGAGTCGCTTATACATTTATAAAAGAAATTTATAAACTGAATTTTTCTACTTCTAACCCTAAGACTATAAAAGACAGTAGACTCTTCCGGCCTTTTGACTTGTACAATATGAAATCGTATCTAGATGTCAATACTAGACAACTCTCTGTTTAGACAATAATAGAAAACTAAACTTTATTATTAAAGCTCAATATGCTATTAGAAAACACTATACTGTTGCCTAAAGAGAAAGACGAAATTCGCATATTCTTGTGGGCCTTAAAAACGATAACTGAAGGTATATTTCCCAGGGTTGAAGAGCACCGAATTGACCAAACTGTCTAATTTGACGTTTTTCTGATGATATACATATAGACGCCAAACTCGATTTTCTAAAAGAATATAGAGTTTGTTTGCAGGAATTCCTATAGGCACCTAGTCATAATGATCAAATATTAAAGAAGATTTAATTTTAGGTATTTTATTTACCATTACGGTTCAAGATTCAAAACCAAGAAAAGTTTAGGAGATGATGGTTCTGATTTTGAAAATGATTGCCTGTAATTTAAATCAAGTAAAAGCGTTGAGCGGATTTACAATAAATTATTTTTCTTGGTATATTCTACAGCAGTATACTGTTCTAAAGGATTCAAAAAGACTTAAGTACGTCAAAACTTCCAGAATGACCATAGCAAAATGAGCGCGATTATATGCATATTGCTGAGGATAGGATTGTAATAACTATAAAACTTGTATATGTACAAAACACAATATACAAATAAAAGTAGAATGATATTAGGCAGAAAGTATAAACAAAAGTTTAGAAAATCAAATATAAGGACGGATATGATTGTGTTTTCACAAACCAATAACAGTAAACTGTTCAATTATACAGTATAGGATTTGATAGATAAATTTAATAAAATAGTTTGTTAGCAGTATCATTTAAAAAGTTTATTGATAGGTAAAATATATAGTTAATTAGGACACACTGTATAATAGATAGGTTAGTGACGTAAATCCTATGTAAACGTTGGAAAAAACCTGTTGCACAAGAGCAAGTTTAGTTAAGTTTGGAAATAGCAAGACTAGGGGTGCCTTTTGAGGGTCAGTCACAAAGTTATTAAATATGAATAGTCTAGTCTACGTGCAAAGAACTTACTATTTGATATAATGCGTAAGGTTGAAACTGTAGATAAATTACATTAATGAGTCTTCGTGGTGCTTACTAACAACAAGTAGAATCAATAAAAATTAAAAAAATAAACTGTGACATCTAAATTAAACAAAAAAAAAATATATTATCAAGCTTAGTAAGTGAAATGAAGAAGCCTTACTTGCTCCTAATTGCATACTAAAGATACAGTAATCGACGAAATACAGAAATGTAAAGTTGATGTAGTGAGTGGTGCAATTTATGAATTTTTGTCTAAAGTTGAAGTTGGAGTAGATTTCATCAATTAAAATTACTTGTAACATTAACCAGTAGTGGCTCACGTTAGATATTGGTTTCAATTCTGGGAAACTGCAATTAGTAAAGCAAAGTATGGTAAGTTAAATCCAAGCCATCCAAAAGAAGCCTTGGGGATTTCGTTAGCTGATTAAGCAGGGAGATAGGAAAGAATCGAAATTTAATTGCAAAGTTTGTTGCTGATACTAGTTTATCGGAACAAATTAAGTTGTGTAATTTTAATTAAAATGTCTTGACTAATATTATTGCTAATTAGAATCGTGTAGAGTTCTAAGTTAAAAAAAATTTTAAATTACACATTTCTTGGAATTCTACAGTAGGATAATAATAAATTATATTGGGAGTCTCGTGTAATTTAATTAACAGATATTAACTTCCTGAATTATATTTATGGGGTGCAATACTGAAACAGTTTTCAGGTCACTTGAGGTGAAGGAACGTAGTAATTTCAAGTGAACTCCGATCCACCTGGTTTACCATCTTGTCATCCAGGAATTAATAAATGGAAAAGAAGGCTAATTAGAATAATTAATCTAAAACAACCAAGATACGGATGTAGGTCGAAATCTTGAATATTTCCCTTAATTAGCACAGATAGCGTAGTATACATATAATCATCTAACTTATTGCACTTCTCTAAAGCACTTTAATAAAAGTCAGCAAACTAGAAATCTTCTAATTATTACACAATTTAACTCTGCCTTATTTAGATTCAAAATTCAAATATTACTTTCCACTTGAAATATTTTCTGTTTTTGTCGTTTACATATTACTTTCCCATTTCTTGTTCACTTTCGTATTGAATCAAATAGGTGGTTCTTTAATTTCATAACCGTCGTTCCAGTTTGGCGTCAATTTTGTGGATACGTGTTTCTTGCTGTCGCTTCAAACGTGTCCTATTATTAGTTCTAGATCACCAATATTATACTTCCCTGTGTGTCCACCGCGGTTTTTCGGGTATCACGTTCATCATACATTCCTTTGTGCGCGTCGTTCAATATATTTAAAAGAGGCCCTACATAAGGTATTACCCGAGGAAAAATTGTCATTGTCAATTACGTTCCGTAAATTTTCAAAACTTTGCCACCGTCCGGAGTTCTCAAGGTCTCGCAATAGTTAATTTGCGGGAGCATATACATACCATAGTGTTCCTTGCGAGCTTAATAACCGCAATGTGCCGATCACATTCCGTGTGATCCTGCCCGACTAGAATCCACAAGTTGTGTCGCTGTATGTATCGTACGTTTCGTAGTTCCACCGGCTTACTTGCGGGATGATATAAAGGAAGTAGAGCCCGCTTAATGTTCTGGCATAGGCACATCTGCTACATAATACTACTAATAAATTGCACTCCATTGTCACCGTTTATTTGAAACTTGAACACTAATTCAAGTATTGTCAATAATACCAAGAAAAATACCACTGTAATTCCGCTAATGCCAGAAGTAATATTAGCAATACTTGTTACATGAAAAACGGAAATTAGTAACCCAGAGGCGGTAACTTACCGTTACCATACAATTTTACTTGCCACTTGGCTAACTTGACAGGACAGAAACATGGTGGTTCGGCGGTACATTCCGTTGCGTTAGTAACTTTCCTAAATAGCAAGGTTTTATTTATACTTAAGAGAAGTAAATTCGAATGGTACACTCGGTATATTAAAACTCCAATAATAAATATATTGTCACAAATAAACACAAGAAGTTCCGTGGTTTAGACAGCGGCCTTGGCCTTCGTCATACAAAATTCTTTTAGAAATCTTCGCTTATAATTTGTAATATAATACCAACTAATTTAGACTTGCGTATAGTCTACGCAAGAATATTGTTTATAGTTAGACGGCACTGTTTTACTTATCAGTTCTTTCTAGATTTTGTAATAACGAAAACTAATAAAGAATACAGCGATTTTGCTTAGTAGTGACATTTAGTTGTACAGCAGAAGGTTCGAAACTGTAATGGTAACACTTTTCTTTATATTTACAGGAAAAATAACTCATTTGTCTCAATTGCAGTTGATTGGGATTTTTTTTATTCCAGGTTGCTTGATGGATAGACACAATTAAAGGAACCGGGAAAGTCCTTTCTGGTAATTGGTTTATCGTATGTTTTATTTCAGCATTCAGCACCTTCCACATTTTTATAGAACTTCCTTGAAATTTGTAAACAAAATCAAAAACAAATGTAATATATTCACCTCAAAAGACTAGACCATCTGCTTTCCTCTTCAATGCACTGCCAACAGCATCTTATCCCTTGCCGTGACCACTCTCGCTGTAATTCCACGATGCATTTTTAAATAGTTAAAAAATGAGGGCAATTTTTGTGTAAAAAGATACAAGTTGAATCTATTTTTATATTGCAAAGATGGTCCATCTGAGAAAAAGTTCACAGTATCAGTATTTGAATATGCTGCTGACAATTCTTTTAAAACATGTTTCAAATGTGCCCAAACACCATCTGCTTGATAGTCCAAATTGTTATTTTCAGTACAAAAACATTTGCTTTTTACAAGACTTGTTTGTTTATCCATGACATAGTACCGCCCAGTGTCCAAAAATATTTGCCTTTTAGCCAATATCCAAAATGGTTTGTGTTTAAAAAATGTGGTATATGAAATATATTTATCTTTTTGTAATGTAAATTTCTTATGCAGTTCTTTTAAAGAATATAGCCAAAGCCTTTTTTGCTTTGCATTGCTAACACTTTTTACACAATCCTTTTTGCCAGGACACATTCTGGAAAATTCATCTCGCTCTAAAAACGTTTGAATTTCTTGTCTCAAAATAATCATCAATTCTATGTTTCGCTTTTTTTTTGCTCATACTGGTTTAATTTCAAATTGTTTCTGTTTTTTTGTGCATTTTATAACTCACAATTTTGTTTTTATTACCATTTAGAAACTTTCTAGCAATTTGTTTGTTTTTGTCTCCAATAAGCCTCTTTGTATTCTGATCTAGTTCTGCTGCTAATGCTTCTCCAAATAATGGTTGCCTTTTTATTTCTTTAGGCATCTCTGCACTTTACTTTTGGGAAAGTCAGATGTTTTAGAATGTTTAACTTTTAGCCTCTAGAATCTTTTTTGTACTTTTCTACTTTATTTCTTAGCTCTAAATTTTCAGCTTCTACTTTACGCAACCTTTTGTAAGCCATTGATCTGTCACGTTTCACTCTTTTTCTTCCAGAGAGCTTTTTAGATGAGCTTGGTGTTGGTACCACCGGTCCTGGTATATTTGGTCCATAGTCTTCGTTATCAAATTGTGTT
>VTPC01091180.1:21177-32113 GCA_011009095.1 Ignelater luminosus
TTCCCTCAGGAACGCCTTCTGTCGTCAAACACGGGTACTTACTGAACCGCCCTCGTAAACCAGTGTGTAACCTGCAGAGTCCACCTGTACGGAGTTAACAAATAAAATTATCTCAGCTTGACTTTATATGAATAAATGAAACTAAATATGGTAGCTTTACTTATGGCTTATGAACTATACTAGATAAGTGAATGTTTAAATATTCTAGCTAAATTCCTGCGATTGATTGATAGATGCAAGATTATCTGCAGAACGGCTTTTTAAACGGGACTGATGAGCGATACGGTAAGTAGCATCCTAAAAACTAGGAAGTTAGAGTAACAAATTGGTTATAATTCGTTGCGGCTAAGTTCGATCAGTAATAACTGCACTAGAAAATCCACTTTTTGTAGGAGATTACCGCGATAAGTAATCGAGAAAATACGATAAGCTGTAATAGATGAAATTTTGTTTGTAACGAAAATACCTACGCTTACAGCACTTGAACGATACGATAGATAAAGTCAAAGCGGGCCCCAAACTGGAGAGTCCTTCTGGACTAAACGAGACGTAGTGTCTGCAACAACTAAAGAAATTCTGACAAAAATAACAGAATAGGAAGTGTTTAAGAAACGAAATCCCACCATTAAGTCGTACAAGCACAAAGACTTCTGATTGCTAAACAAAATATTTACACACTCCTAAATGGTCAATGGGAAATATCATTTTGCAAGATAAAACAGGTTATTCTTACCCTACTGTAAGCACTGAAGCGTTTGCATCTTGACAGTTAAAAGCATTTACAATATAAATTCAAAGATATCGAAATTAACACAATGAAACATTTACCATTTAGAAAGATTTTTCACAAATTATAAAAATGAATTTATAGTAACATATAATATTAGTTTGTCTAAACAGTCTTATACTTGTTGAAACTTACTGTATTTTTGTACTTTTAGAAATAAAAGAGTAACTGTAATTTGTAAATGAATTCCACCTTGAAGATAGAATTGAAGCAACATTTATTTTTCCATTAGCAATATTTTTAAACTTGAAAAACGTTCCCTCACACTACAGACATGAATATATCCTTTTCTAAGTGTAAAGGGGCTACATACGGGGTGCGTTCATAAAGATATTACAATGATAATAACTACAGGATGGAATTTATTAATAAAATATTTCTTTTGAATCTTAATTATCAAAAGGAAGATGCTGTTTTACTATGTGAAAATCTAATTTATTAAAATAATATCCTAGTAATACAGTAATGCCACTTATGATCTAGTTCAAAATATTTCTTGTTTTAAATTTATATTCCAACCAAATACGGGGCGTCCTTACTCTTTTGTACATCGGTTCAAACCTTCCCTTTTTCACACAAAGTGTTCTTTCTGCGAGGTGCACTAGTACAAAACAGTATCTTTTGCTTGTAGGCTATGCCGTTCTGAATACAAAAGACTATTTCTGTTTGGTACACTAATTTAAAGCATTTCTCTTTCCCTATATGATACTCAACCAACTACCGGATGTCTTTGCTGTTGGATACATCAGCTCAAAACCTTACCTTTCTTTCTTCTTTATATTCCACCTCAATATAAGGTATTCTATTCGGTATACTTTTAAATACAAATCAATATAGAAAACGAACAATAATAGAGAAAAAATGGATTTTTTTTATCAATATTGCTTTGCATAAACAATCTGAAGTGTTTATTCGCCACTCAGATACGGGTAATCTTATCAACGTGGTACTTTGGTTTTCTGTAACCGCAAGGGGCAGGGTTTAAAACGATCTAGGTACCAGCGCAGCGGTCGTATTTTATTTGTTTGTGTACCATAAACGGTCGGTTTGTTGACACTGGAAAGAGGTGACTTTGAGTAAATGTTAATGCTTTATCTCAAAGAGAGTGGTTGTATGGATATGAAAGTTTAATTGCTACCTCCTGATGGTGGGTCACTGCAAGATTCCCGTTGAGGGACAAAGTTCCAGTGTAGGCCATCACAATGTGTTGTGTATAATTCTATTTATAAGGTTGATAGAAAGTAAAACACGATCTTGGGCTACCATGTTAGAATTTAGCTTTCTTAAGGGATAATATTAGTGGAGGCTAAAGAAAGCTCTTGGGTCTCCGCAGGTTGTCGATGTAACGGAAGAGTTCTCATTTAACGATTTTAAGAAATATAATGGAAAACGAAACTCAGTCCGTGTTGGCATTTATACAAGTACCTTCAGTAATATCGCGGCCTTGAACACCAAAATCCCAAAGTTTTTTCACTTATAAAGTATTATTTTCTCATTTGGTACTTTTGCACTCTCCAGGGACAGACGCAGACGTCGTGTTACGTAACACAAGCAGTTTTATACACTTCGGAGCCTTATTGATTTTCCCCCACCCGGGCTGCCAAAGTTCTGAAAATATTAACGATTGGGACTTGCAATCTGGAGACCGTAATGGGTCTTTTCAGCAGTCCAGCTGGCCTGAGGTTACTACATCTCCGGAAATGCACGCGTGATTTTACGTAATTGGTTATGTAGTCTTTCATTTCTGTAAGATAATGGCATTGAGCTTTTGTCTGTACTGTCCCGCAAGCGACCGTCCATGGCATTCGGCAAACACCTCTCTTGCGCTTTCACTGCTTGTTGAGGGTCCTCGGTGTTCACATTCAGATTTTGGAGGTTACTTCACGTAATATTTTTTCTGTTCATTTGTTGCTGCTCCTGTACCGTTGCAGTTATCTTCTTTAGCTTTGGGTCCATTTGTTGAGCTGTAAAAATTTCCTCGGCTATCTTTCTAAGCAGGTAAGTTGATGACAACTTGTTTCATTTTTACGGTGTCGATAGTATGTACACCAAATCTGGTAGGTTCTTCCCTTCGATGTAAATAGTCTTGTTTTCTGTTTTGACGAGTTACTTTTGCACTTATAGTCTCCGTTTCTTGAACCCACAGCAGCTGGTACAATCAGCGACGTTGGGCTCCTGTATCTCATTTAGTACAGAAATGGGTAAAAACAATTTTTGTATCTTGAATTTCTAATTGTTGCTTTGACAATTGGCGCAAAATTACATGATCCTGCACTCTCATTACTGCTCACGGCAGTTACTGAGCTATTCCACGTTTTGTTGTATATCGGGCATAGGCTTCTTTTAACATTTTGTTTGTATCTCTGCGGGCCACAAGTTGGGAGCCAGTGTAAAACAGTAAAATTTGTATCGTCTTTTATTAATTAATTTTCTATTAATAAAAACGTGTATTAGACAGAGAACAATAAAATATAAATATCATAAATGTATAAAATAAAAGATTGTCAGCAAAATAGCAAAAGGCAAAAGCAGTCGTGCGCTTGAGAAATGTACGTTTAAAATTATTATATTATTTGGCAGGATAAGATAATGATAGTGATTAGATACTGCTATTAATACGATATTAATTGACTATTTTGATACTAACTGTCAACGATTTCACAACTACTTGCAAATAGATTGATATCCTTTGAAAACTCTCACTAAAGATGGTCTCACTTCTCGTTTCCAAGCATTTGTGAATCCTTTTATTCTCCATGCAATTCTCTAGTCCCTACTTTATGAGCATTTATTTTTATAGAATTCTTTGAAGAGGTTACTATGGTAACTGCCCGATTCCTATTCAAAGAATTTTTCTAGACATTGACGTTTGACCTATGGTATCCCCCAAGCAGCAAATTAGAGCAAAATGGCATTTATATGTCCTCCTAATAAGTCAATATTTTTACTTGAGCAAATTAAGGTAAGGGATATTTACCTCAAATTAACTTTATAGCTACCATAGTGGAAAAAAGATCAAAGTAATGTGAACAACAGGAATGAAAAACGGGGGGAATTGCGTCTCTTAGATTCAAGTTAGAATTTACTAGTTACAGGTAAAAATATGGTAAAATATTAGTCATTCTACACACAAATCTTATCATATCCTAACTTGTTCTCATTCAAAAAATGTAATATGGATGCAACAGCTTCCGCTAACTTATTTTGTTTCTATTTAACTTATGGTAAAAGCTATAACGTCTTGATTTTCCACCAGTTTGTTTAGAACTGCAGTTCTGATTACTACTGAACAAGTTAGTCCAGTGTAACGTCTTTTTACCTGAAAATTATTATGCGCAGCAAAGTTTACTGATAAATATGACTATTTTATTTCGAAATAATACACGCCCCTTTATAAACGGCATGTTTAAGAAAAATGTGGTACATTATTAAATTTTATTTTATTAATAAAATCACATAGGGTAGACGCACCAATATCCTGCACCTAAACAATATTTGAAATACAAATTCGTTTAAGCTTAATAATATTTATTGCCTGTGTGGGGTTGTCCTCCATCGGACGTTTCCCCAGGTGGCGGATAGGGAAATGCTTACTAGATATGACAGGTACCGGGGAAATAAACTACCCGGGGCAAACCAAAATCAGCACGCAGCACCTGTACTCCAGATTAGGAGCGGCTGTACAAGATGACTGTTTCCTATGTTAAGGGCGACCAAAAGAGCGGAAGGCCAAGGTATACTACCGCCATCATTGACTTAGGTTGACACCGCGTCAATAGTGGATTTCAAAGAATTGAATTCAAATATAATGGATTCTTCTCATACCAAATTTCAATCCGGAGTTAAAATAGCCCCTCGTTCGGATCTCCGGGAGGGGCAGTGTACGAAGGGCAAAGGTGAAGGAAAAAAGGAGAAGAAAAGATTGAGGTTGAATACATGGAACGTCAGAACCCTCTTACAATATGAAAGTTTGAAAATTTGAGAAGAGAAATGCTGACTAACAAGGTGGATATCATAGGTGTCAGTGAAGTCAGATGGAAAGGAAGCGATATAGAAGAGTGTGAGGATGCAGCTTTCTACTATTGTGGAAGTACTAGGGGAAAACGGAAGTGGGTTTTATTGTTAGTAAGAATGTTAGGCCATGCATACTAAGTAAGGCTATCTACGATAGTGACAGGATTATAACTATTGAAATATATGTACAACCAAGGTATACATGCCATCCAGTGTCCATGATGATAATGAAGTGGAAGAGATTTATAAAAGAATAATGAACATAATAAAAAGTGAAGGCAAAGAATACTGCAAGATATTACTACGAAAGTGAAACGCAAATGTGGGAGAGGGAAAAGTGGATGGACTGGTCAGAAAATACTAACTAGGACAATGAAATGATCGGAGAGACAGACTAATTGAGTTTTGTAAAGAAAACAAGTTAATTGTGACGAACACTATGTTCAGAAATCATAAAAGGGGGCTCTATACCCGGCAAGTACTTGCTGACGCATATAAAAGCAGATCGATTTTATTCTGATAGAGAAACGGTATAGGAACGGCTCAAAGCAAGCTTGTGGAATGTGGATATCCATGGGCAGATATTTACAGCAATCATGTACCGTTAGTAGCAGATGTAGAAATAATACTAAAAAGAATAAAGAAGGCAGCTACCAGGAAGAAGTGGGATTTGGAAAGGTTAAGAAACTTAAATAAAGAGGAAATAGAGCAAGAAATGAAAGACTCAGTTAAGGACGCTGCCTCTCAAAGTGTAGAAGAGATGTGGGACAGGATAAAAACGGGTACAGAAAAAGTTAGTAAGGAAATAATTGGCTATAGAAAAGGAAGGAAGATCAAAAAAATCATGAATTACATCCGAAATGGTAGCCAAAATGGACGAGAGGAGAAGGTTCAAAAAACCAAAATACAGAGGAGGGTAGGAAGTGCTACCGGAAAGCTAACAATGAGCTCAGAAGGATTACAAACAAAGCAAGGAATAATTGGTTTGAGAAAGAATCCAAGGAAATAGAGGAGTTGGAAAGAACTGGGAGGTATGATATTCTCTACAATAAAGTTAGATCTATTAGCTGAAACAGAAGAACGAAAAATGTTGGAAATGGAAATGAGGTAGCTATAGAGAGCAAGGAGGAAGTGTTACTGAAGAACGCAAATGTTCTAGGTAGATGGAAAGAATATATGGAAGACCAATAAGGAGCCAGAGAAAAACCACAAGAACTACAAACAGAAAGAGAGAGAGAAGGAGGAAGAAGTAGAGGAGGATAATACGGGAGAAGGAATTTTAAAAACGGAAATAGTAGCGACAATAAAGGACGGACTATGTTGTTATTATCCTAAAACATGGCCAAAAAGTCCAAGGCCTTTTTACATGTACAGTATCAGTAAATTTTTACGATCACGGTTTTATTTAGGCTCGATTGGGGTTTGATTTAGCGTAGATCTTCAGATATTCTAAACCTAATGGACTGACTACGTAAACTAATAAACTTATAAAAAAAATATTAGGTTACAATTTGGTTATTTTTTCAAAAATTAGTTGGGTTAACTTTGACAAAGTTAAATTTCCTTGCCTAGCTGCGTGGCCGCGTTATACACCTTTACATCTTCTCATTTAGTGGCATTATAGAGAATATAAAAATCAGGCGCAAATTAAATTTTAAAGTAATTCCAGGAAACAATATTGCTTTTTATAAAGTATTCTTAACTTAAAAAAACATTAATAATCCTCAGTAGTAAATAGTTTGTAACTGTTTTGTTTCAGCTGTGTTTATACTACTAATAAGCGAAGGCTCTTTGAAACAGTCACTCGCTTTTACACGCAAGTAGGAAAGAAATATTAAAAGTTTACTCTGAAATTTGTAAAACTAAAAATAAAACAGGAAAGAAATAGACCGTTATTGAAAAGTTACTGTTTATTTACGAAAGCGGGCGAGTCTACGCTTAGGGTAGCAAACTTGTTTTGAATTTAGACGTGAGTTGTGATATTTTTTAAGTGGAAATAGATACTGAGATATGTTGAAATAAAATTATTGTAAATAACATCTATTGACTTCTATGTGTAGTTTCTAAGTTTGGCAATATAAAGCTTGGAAATACAGCCCTTTAGGATAATATCTATTACAGTAGCTTCCAGTAGCTACTAATATTAAGGGAAGCCCATCGTAAAACAGTAAATAAAGATCTTTCATAATAAATACAGAATCTCAGAATGATATTTCCACTGTAGTTCGAAATCTAACTGGAAAGGTGTAAATGAAAGTGGAATTTATGTTATGTGTAAATAAAATACGTGAAACGAATAACAGCAGCTCAAATAGGTGTATCGAGAGATTTATGTGAACATCGTAAAAAGTGGGTACCTTTTTTATTGGTTCAAAACTTGCTTTTTTAGCGTATAGTAAAGTTTACAAGTTTCAAGCAATAAGGGAATGATGGAAACCAAATTGCTTCGAAGCAAACTAAGTAAAGTAAAAGAGGATAACGTAAAAATAATGAAAGTCATTTAAACAACTAATTACTTTACATATCGCACATAATATTCTTGTATTTGCCTTCTAAAGCATTTCAAATACATTTTTTTTAGTACAGCCTTTGCTGTCTGTTACGTTTCCGTATGATGAGTTTCCATGCTTCCTGAAAGTCATAGGTCAAAGCTGGTCAAACTTTACTTTACCCAATTATCTGTTGAAATGAAGTTCGCTTATTCATTTACAAAGTTCAAAACAATTCACTATCCAACACTGTATTTAGTTTGAACTGTAGTTAGGAAATACAGAACAATTTTCAGTAACACAAACACTGTTTTTTATTCATTTTGACTTCCTTCTTAATGAAACTGCTAAAGGTCATGCTCATGATCAATTTCAACGCCTTTTATTCAAGCAATTTTGTTGGGAGCTCTTGATCTCTAGCCACATAATAAAATCAACCGAATAGTGCTTTAAAAAACTGTGAGAAAATTGTGCTTTTATTTCCTTAACTAACTGTTTCAACGATCCTATCAATTCTGAATAGAACACGTAAACGGTAATATTATTAGATGATGTACTTTTCGGTTAGGTTCACTAATGTCAGCATCAAAGGAAATCCTTCACTATCATTTCCGTAGTGAAAACATAAGCTGCGTTATTTCGCCGTTAGATCCTCTTCATACAAAATGTCAATAATCTACTATAAGAGGATTAACCATTTTATATATCAAAATATGATATGTAGTTTACAAAGCAGCGATTCATACTGTTGTAAAATATAGAATACAATTTCTACGATTTCGTGGAAAACTAAATAATCAAAAATGATTCAACAACGATAAAGTTCGACAAAATATTACTTACATATCTATATAAGGCTTGTAACTGTAACGTTTGTGGAGTCAGTAAAAATAACCCATTTAGTTAGTTCTATTAAAATATAGTAGTTAGTTTGTAAAAAGGCTTTCTCGAAAATGTCATTCGAGTTGTTTTTGATGGTTGTTGCATTACTATCAAAACCTGTAGTCAAGGTGATCTTCTAGAGCCTGTAGTTTCATTTCAATCTAGTTTAATGCTAACTCACCGCTGGTTTATATAAAAGTGAAGCAATTAAAAGCCGATTTGTAACTTTGGTGAATTTTAGATGATTTCGTCTTATCAGTATTCTGTATAAATTTTAGTTATTCTTACAGGTTTTAAAGGTAGTTCCTATGAAATTTATATGTAACAGTAATTTCCCTAGGTGACATGGTGCCTTCAAATAATATTATAAGAGAGTTTTACACCAAAGCATTATATGGAATCTACGTATGTGTAATGCTTTAAGATTGCGAAAATTTTCATGTCTATTAGAGCAATTACAACGCCATTTGTGAAAAGACAAACTAACTCGCTGCAAGCTTATCTTAAAATTTAACTAATAAATATTTGGTCGACTCAATGAGAGTCTAAGCTGTTGGGGTCTCTATTTTCTCTAGAGGTCTGAGACTTTTAATCTCAATTTTCTGCTAATTTGATGCCCGTTGAATCTAAGTTACGCTTAACAATTGTTGCTACATTTTTGATTGTATCCATTGAGTTAAGCTATACTATACTTTTGCATATAGAAAACTCCAATTAAATATTTCTGTACAGAAAACGCAATTTTTACAAAAGTGGTGCTTCTGAATAAACAAACAGTGTTGTAGTAGTCAGTAAGTGTAAAACAATCTAAAATTGTGAAACGCAAACTATTAAATTCGAATGAACGTGATAACGCAACGTTTCAAGAGCAATAAAGTTAGAGAAGTGTGCGTGTGCAGATATTTAGAGGTGGAAATGATAAATGTAAAATCGAATGAACACATGAAATAGTACAAAATAAGTGAGATCAATAAAAGAGCCAGAAAATGAACTCGGAATTGCTATGAATCGATATAGCAAAGCAAAATGACAGGAAGTGACGATTACACATCAGAAGAAAGCAAACGGAAAGAAAGAAAGAGATCTTTGGGCCTTATTAGAACACCGCAAAAAACGAGAACGTATAAAAATAAAATGAAAGGACAGGTAAAGTTGGAAGAAATAATGATGGAATTGTTAAAGAATAATAAAAAAAGCAAGCACAAGAAATGTTAGCAATGAAAACAATAGTGAAAGACATTGGTGCAACAGATAAAAAAAACTTAGAAAGAAAAATAACGAATGCAGAAAAAAAGAAAGAACTAATGCAAAAAAACGAAAACTTAAAAAAAGAAATAAAGTTAATGAAACGCAAAATTGAAAAAGTCGAGGTAACACAGCAAATATGTCAGAAGGACAAAAAGGGAAATAATTTAGTGATTAGAGGCATCTCTGTAGATACAGAGGAAAATACGTTTAAAAATAGGGAATTTCCTATAGGAAGAACAGGGAACTGAAATAAAAATATGCCATGTATACAAAACTACTGATAGAATGTTCATCATTGAGATGGAAAAGCTGGAAGACAAAATTGAAGTTTTCAAAGCCAAGAAGAATCCGAATAAATTGAATGGAAGCGAAATATAATATAGATTGTAACCCCCGACACTAAAAAAAAAATTAAAAGTAAGAAAAGTTAAGGGAATTAGTAGCTAAGACATAGAAAAGTGTAAAAACTTTTTAAACCAAATGTAATTTCTACTATAATAAAGTGATGTTAATTGGAAATGAAATTCAGACACAAAGGAAGTAGAAAGCAATAGCGAACGATAGAAAAGAAAGAGAACCAAAAAAACTTACAGCAGCAGGAACAGGGGGTGGATAAATAATAAAGAAATCTTGAAAAACTAGATGAGGAGTAATGAAAACGATGAACTAATGCATCAGAGAAGGAAGGCGAAAAAGGTAAAGACCTAATTTGAAAAGATCTGCAGGAAGAAGAAGGCAGAGTTGAAAGTAGAATTATAATACTAGGTCACTTCAACGGAAGGATAAGAAAAACCAAAGAAAAAATTACGCAGTTGAAGAATACGGTCAAGAGGAGAAAGCAACAATGGCCAAGAAGTCACAGATTTATGTATAGAAAATAATATGTCAAACACCGTGATATACATTAATTAAGGAGGGCAGAAAAAAATTAATTCCAAATATACTTACTATACCCATTAATTTCCCGTGGCACATAAAGTTGCAAATGATTTTAAAAATTGAAATAAAAATTCTAAAAGGTTTAAAGCCAAATATAGATAATTTATCCTATTCATACGAGGGTCGTTTGAAAAGTCCGTGCAAAAATAAAAACTACTTAATTGTTTGGGGTAAACCTTTTTTATTTTTCAACATAGTCTCCTTTTAGGCTTATACACTTCGTCCAACGCTGCTCTAGTTTGTTGATCCCTTCTGAATAATAGGATTTGTCCAAGTCTGAAAAATAGCCATTCGTTTCTGCAATCACCTCCTCGTTTGAATAGAATCTTTTTCCCGCCAGATATTTCTTCAAATTGGGGAACAAATAGTAGTCCGAGGGCGCCAAGTCTGGAGAATAGGGGGGATGTAAAACGAGTTGGAACCCTATTTCCATTAATTTTGCGACCACAACTGCTGAGGCGTTAGCTGGTGCGTTGTCGTGATGGAAAAGGACTTTTTTGTGGGCCAATCGTGGGCGTTTTTCTTGCAGCTCGAGATGCCTACAGCACTAGCAATCTCACGCACCTTCACTCTTCTG
>VTPC01091180.1:37113-65137 GCA_011009095.1 Ignelater luminosus
AAGTGTGTTTGGATCAAAATAATTTACTGGGATTCCAGGCTGCATGCTGGTGTTTTGTGGGTTCATTTTATCGCGCGTTTATTGTTTTTATCACTTAAACGGTCACTGAACTCGTCACATACTCGTTATCAGACAACGCAGAGAGCGGCGGACACGTCCGTACGCTTCGAAAGTCAAGCGAGTACTTATTAGTGATATTAACTTTATGTTGTAACGTAATCTTGCGTTACAAAGTAAATTATGAAATTTACTATCTAGGAACAAAGGTCCTAAGCCAGACTAGCTCAGGAGTTGACCTAGGTAAAGGTTCTCGTTTACACATACAATAAAACACAGAAATTCACTTTTTTTACTATTCTATTAATTCATAAAAAAACAAAATTATAAATATAGTGGAGCGCCAAAAAAAGTTATATTAGTTTTATATTTAACAAGTGAGTAAATCTGAAAGCATAAAATTAAGATTTCAGAAAATTTATTGTACATATATCTCTAACAATAACGATTTATCAAAAGAGCCAGTCACATAAAATGAATCGAATTGTAAAAATAGTTATCTCTCAACCTTCTTAAAGTTATAAGAAATACTGTATCTTTTGCAACAATAAAAATTTAGTTGACAATACTTTCTTTTAAAAAAATTCTAATTAACGGAAAAGGAAAAAAACCATGTTATGATGACGCTTTAAATTTAACCCCAAAACTTAAAATTATAAAAGAATAACCTCTTTAAGTGAACATCGTTAAAAAAACAATGAAGAAAAACGACATTGAAATATAATTTTATAACTAAATAACTCACCACGTTTACATTCGGATGAGGTCAAATAGCACTACTGGACTTTTCCAAACATCTGAAAATTAATCAAATAAAAGAAACAAAAAAAAATTCAATATCGCTCCCTTTATATAATTGACAAACCTAAATATAACAAATTTAATTAAGGAGTTTTTCAACAAAATTTACATTATTTAAAAGAATTAAATAAACCAAGCGGTTTTTATTAACTTCAACTTCAAGTTAGTTACCCAGCTCATTTATCTTATTTGATCCAACAAAATTATATTAAAGTTTTAAATTTACGTATTAAGATTACACAACGCAATTCTGAACTCATTAAACCGTGGAAAATTCGGAAGCAATTGACCAGGTGGATGTTCGTACGCTTCTTCTCAAGGGTTCATTAAATCGGCAAGCAGTCAGGTCTCAAGGTTGAGAAATCCCACCAGAAGAATTTCTATTTCATTGTTCCCCGTAGCTCCAACTCTCAAACGACAGATTAATTAATGCCGCCTCTAAAAGGCTAATTAGTGATTCCTCCAAAAGGATAATTTATGCCTCTTTCGTAAAGGCTAATGGTACAATAAAATCGAATGATGCATCAGAAAAGGCATAACAATAATAAAATTATCCTTACCCAAAGATTTAGGCCTTTTAAACACAAAGCCTCCTTCCGTTCTTTCTGTCCTTGACAACGTCGTTGTTCGTTTCAGCAACTTGCTTCCCCCAGACCAGACAAGCAGATTCACAAATATATTTTAAAAATAGGAAATTTATATCCAGCGTCTCACTGTCAACAAGTAATATTAAGTAAGAAACAAATATTCAACTTGAATTTGATTAATAAAAGAACAAGACTACAAGAAATTATAAACCCGCGCCTCAAGGGTAAAGGACAACAATTATGTAACAGGAATTGATGAAATTACTGTTACAATGTGCTACTGGGCACTTGAAATTGCAACTTCGATGATAAACAGATGACAAGAAATATGTTAGAGTTACTTGTCACAACCGTCATAGAATTGTTTGTATTTCAAGAGTATGCTATTTATCAACCACTGAAAGCTTTCCAAGCATTCTTTTCGGAAACTTTAGTGGAGCGCATTGTTTCTGAAACTGAAGAGTATGCTAATCAAAAGGGTCGGCGTCATGCATTTAATCTGATATCTAAAGAAATATGGACGGTGATAGGCATAATGCTCTTCTCTGAATATCTAATACTCCCATCTTGTCATATGCACTGGAAGACTGATCAAGATTGTAGTAATCCTTTGATTGTCAATTCAACTTGTCGGAACAGACTGGATGAAATACCAAGATATTCACATTTAGCTGACAATACAGCAAGTGAAGGCACAGATCGTTTATATAAAGAGCGAGTTCTATTATTCTTACTGCTGAAACATGCTGTGTAGATGAATCTATTATTCCCTATTATAGACATCACAGCGCAAAACAATTTATAAGGGGTAAACCATATCGTTTCTGGTTCAAACTGTAGTGTATAGCAAGTCCCTCTAGATATTTACATCATACTGAACCTTACTGTGACGCATCAACAAAGTTACCCCAAACAAGTTATGGTATTGACGGAAATATCGTGTTAGGCTAGGCAGAAAAAGCGAATTTGCTTCCAGGTACAAAAAGTCATTTTGATTATTTAATTACATCGATTGAATTACTAGATGAACTGACTCAAATGAAACTCGAGGGTTCTGGGATGCTTAGGTAAAACAAAATCACTAAAAACATAACAATTTTCGATGGTAAACAATTTGGAAAAACTGAAGAAGGTTCTTATGAGTACATGTCAAACAGAAGTTTGTTATTGGTGAGATGGAGTGGCAATGTCGTAGTTACATGCCTTACGAATTGAGATCTATCAGATCCCATGGCGAAGAAAAGAACCACTAAAAGGTAAATGTAAAACTTTCTGAGCCAATATCAAAGTATAATACTAATATGGGCAGAGTCGTCTAAATGATCAATTTTTCGCCACATACCGGACGGAATCAGAATTAAAAAATGGTGGTGGCCCTTTTTCCGTTGGGCTGTTGATGTATATGTTGTTCAACGATGGTTGCTTTATAAACGATTTGGGCATAACATACCGCAACTAAAATTTAGAAGACAATTTACACTGCAACTTTTTGGACTGTACTGAGCACCATGTGCTAGACCAGGTTCATCAAATTCTTCTTTAGGAAGATCCAGTATTATAGAGGATATGCGAAGGTCATTTTATAAGGAAAGAGGAGAGTACATACCAGCAATGTAGTGTTTGTGGCAACAGAACATCTTTTGAATGTGAAAAGTATGCAGTGGTTTTGTATCCTACACACTGTTTTTGGCATTTTTCATAAATAAGCTTATCATTATTTTTCTTCTTCTTAGTATTATTATCAGTTTTCATGCACAGAGTAACTTAAGCATGATAGATATGCTAATATGTTCAGAATAGCCCAGTTTTTAATTTCATACCAAAATTGCTATTTAATGCGCCCAGCGGCATAAAAAGTTGCCAGCTTTTTTTCCTATATGCAATGAAAAAAAATTGGTCATATGGTACAGTGTGTCTTTTGTAGCCTTAATAGTTTTATTTTTAAAGTAAAAAGCAGAAAGTTCGCAATAAATAATTCTAGGCACTAATAGGTTAAGAAGAAAGGACAGGAAACTAATTAAAGGTGCAAAAGTTAAACAAGACTATAAAATTGGTACTGACTATTACTATTTGGTGGAATTGAAAGTTAAAACTAAGAAGCCAGAAGAGATAGTTATGAAACTAACTGATAATGGAAATGCATGTTATATTAGTTCTGTGAAGGTCTGAACAAGCCGTGTAAATAGTTATTGCAAGAAAGTAGTTTAAGAATTATTAGAAATATTCAAAATGCTTTTATTAGATTAATGTTAAATTGTAAAATGATTATTAATTTAAAATAAGTATTTTATTATAGTATTTCTGCAACAGAAATAATAATTTACTTTTGTATGATTTCTTGCTTGTAAAGCTGTGAATTATTTCCTTAAATGCGACTCACAATTAGAAGATAACTCCTAGTAATTTGATAATGGGAATGTGTTTTGTAACCATAATTTTGAAATAACTAAATTGATGCTTACTCGTACTTTGATGTTGCACGGTTTAATGAAATGCTAAATTCAATTAGATGAGAAATAATTCTAGTTATACTAGATGCAAATGGTAAATTGCAGCGTTTGAATGAAACTATTACATATCTGTTCGATTGTTTTGATCCACACAAAACGTATGTGTAAGGCATTGTGGCTCACAGATAATACCAGATACATGATATTATCGAGCTGTTAAAAGTTTCAAATTTTGTAAATCTGCTGAACGTTGGAAGTACTACAGATCATTACGAAACCAAGTAACCTTGTCTATAAAAAATACAAAAGCGGCTTATTTATTTTCACTATAGATGACATAAAAAATGTCAAACGTATTAACAACTACATATTTTATGAATTCGATTGATGACACTGTCAATCCCAACGTTACTATTCCACCAATTTACAAGAACTTAACAGCAGATGTTGGAGAGTTTAAATTTGTTCGAATTAAATCAAATTCTACTGAAACTGATAATATGAACATTAAAATTATTCATTATTGTTGCACTGTTTTAATTTCGTTTTTTACTCATTTAATAATTTTTTCTTTAGAGCATGATATAATTTCCGATTACATGAAGATTGCTAAGGTGATATCTTTACCTAAAACTAGAGCTTCTAAGAAACCTAAAGACTTGCGACCAATTAGTATTCTTCTAGTATTATCAAAGGTCCAAGAAGATAAGGCATTCTCAGCTTCTACACCACTTGCAAGAACTTCTTCCCGATCTTCAATATGGGTTTCGAGCAAATTGATATTGTGCTGTTAAACATATGCGACGATATAGTACGAGCTAGGGATGTTGGTGAAATGACTACTTTAGTCTTGCGCAACTTCTCTAAAGCCTTTGATACCATGCTGGCAACTATGAAACTTTTGGGAGTACACTGCTGTAGCGTTCTTTTAAAATTATCTAATAAATAGGAAATAGTGATTTTGATTAGGTCCTCTCTTATATACAACATATTTCTCTTGCCTTTGTAGTGTTTTAAGCTACCGTAGATATTATGATTATGACACACAAATCTGTATATTTTTTAATGGTAGAAACTATTATTAATCTTTTAATCACATTAATAAAGACATAAATAATCTTGTGGAATTTGCTTCTTCTATTCATTTGAATAGATATGAGTGAATTAATAGTTATATAGTTAGCCGTGACTGACAGCTTTACTACGTGTCAAATTTCGTTTAATAATTTTACAGTAGTTTACAATTTTTAAAAGGTTTGTTACGTGTTTTGAATTATTTTATATGTTCGTTTGAATATAATGTTCGTGGACAAGTACTATCGGTGAAAAAATTTTAAGTACATGGAATTTTTAGTGTTGTGACGTTTTATAATTTTTTTTTATGTAACACTTTTTGTCGAATTTTGTATTGTTGTATTATTTTTTGTCAGTGTTTAATAACTTTTTAAAAACAAGTATTACAGTTTTTTAAATCTTTTTTTTATACTTTTATCAGTGATTAAGACACATCAACTGCTGTGTTCAATTAATTATCCTCTCAACGATAGTTCCCTGTAAATATAAATTTATTTTAAGCAGGGTGTATACGTGATGGCACCAGCTAAAGGACGACGTAAAAAGAGTGCTGTTTCAGATACTATATATGAGGAAAATGCACTTGATACTCCCAGAGATTGTTTTAACTTAAATTCTTCAACTATTACTTATTGCTTTGATAAATTTAAAGAATACAATAACGAGATTTTTACATTTTTCAACAGTGGGAGCTTTACTGATATTATAAAGAAAATTGTTAATGAAGAAACTAAATCGCTAAAAGATGAGATAGTACAATTAAGAAACGAAATTGATGTGCTAAAATCCAGTAATATTGATCTAATTAGACTACTCACAAATCCAAAATACATTAATAACCAAAATTGCAATGGACCCTCATGTGATGCAAAAAGCTATTCAAATGTAGCAAAAAATGGTAATAATCAGAAACCATCTACAGCAGTACCATATAATAATAACAACAAAAATCTTTCCTTACATATCTCGCAAAATGAGAAACCCTCAATTATAACTTCGAATTCCGTCTCTCATAATAATGAAGCAGTAAGACATAACAAGAAGTTATATAATGAAAATAAACTGATAATAGGTACAGCATCGACAAATTCTGTTTTAAATAACTATAAATTTATATCTGTTGCAAAAAGGAAGAAACACTCAAATGTTCATCTTACTAGAGTAAATCCCGCTGTAAATAAAGATAAGATTGTTAATTATATCCAATCTAAATTGCAGCAACTACTTAACAACACTAATATACCAGAAGTAAATAATTAAAATCAAAATTTCCCGATTCGTACAGTTCATTTAAAATCACAATTGATGCGAATCACTTATCAAAAATTTTGGATGCTTCATTTTGGCCTGAGGGTATTGCTGTGCGTAAATTCTATGTAAATAAAAATAATAATGGTAATAAGATTGATTCAAGTAAAAATTTTCAAGAGGTATCTTCAAAACAAAAGCTAATTTAGCAGATATTCAGCAAACAGTTAAAAATCTAGAGGTACAACATAAAAATAGTGTTAATAACTATATTGAAAATAGAATAGAAGAATTAAAATTTTCCAATCAACATAAGGGATTACGTATAGCACATGTAAATATACGATCATTAGTTTCAAGTTTTGATACATTTTGTGACTTTGTTAATGAAAATGAAAATAAATTTCATTTAATAGCTATCTCGGAATCGTGGTTATGTCCTGATTTTCCATCGAGTTCAATACATATACCGGGATATGAATTATTACGTGGCGATAGAAATTCTAGAGGTGGTGGAGGGTGTTGGTATATTCTGAACAATTTAAATTTTAAGGCTATATCTATAGATTTCTCTACGTCAATAAATACGGAACAACTCTGGGTATTAATAACGATAAAGAACACTAAAATAGGTCTCGGCGCTATATATATACCAAAAATATATAATGCCTGCTTTGCTGGAATGGAATTATCATTTTCGCATGTAATGATGGAAGTCGATGATCTTGTAGTAGTTGGAGACATAAATATTGATTTAAATTGTGATTCATCATTTTCGAGAAAATTTAACAATCTGATTAACTCATTCAACATGAAACAGATTGTAACTCAACCTACCAGAATAACAAATACAAGTGCAACTTCGATAGATATTATATGTGTTAGTAACAATATTAATGTTACAGAATGTGAAAACTTGGATTTAATCAATGTAACAGATCATATGTTAACATACTGTGAATTAGATTATTTTACAAAGAAAGTCTTACCTAAAAGAATTACATATCGTTGTTACAGAAATTTTGTATTAAGTGCTTTTGAACATGATGCAGCTGCAATCAATTGGGATTACGTGGAAAGATTAGATAACATTGATTCCAAAGTCAATTATATTAACAATCAAATTTTAAAGTTATTTAGTATCCATGCACCTATAAAATCTTCCACGTTACGTAGTAGAAAACGTCCTTACATCACGGATGCTTTAAAAGTAATAATTAATGCAAAACACAAAGCGTATAAAAAGTATTCAAAAACCAAACTAGAAACTGATTTGAATAACTACCAGGCATTTACGAAATTACTTATCTGTTGCTACAAAGAATGAAAAAATTGCTTTTATTAAAGATCAATTATATTTTAACCGTTGTAATCCAAAGATGTTATGGAGAAACTTTGCTTCTTGGAATGTTCACTTAAAACCTCAATCAGAAATAGCAGAGGAAATTAAGAACGCTAATTTAATTAACAATTACTTTACAAATATTGTTCAAAATGTGGTTGTTGATAATGATACAATGAATTATTTCCTTAACAATAGATTTAATAACAACCCTCCAACTGACTTATTTAGAGAAATAACAGCTGAAAAAGTAGCCAAAATTGTAAGTAAATTAACTTCTAACGCTTGTGGAATTGACAATATAAATTTAAAAATGTTAAAACTAGTATTACCATTTTGCATATATACTCTAACACATATCATTAATTTCTCGCTTAAAACTGGTACCATCCCTGCAATCTGGAAGAAAGCTGTAATTAATCCATTACCAAAAGTGACTAAAGCAAGTGAATTAAAAGACCTTAGACCAATTAGTATATTACCCACGATGTCAAAAATCTTAGAAAAGGTTGTTTACTTATTCTTAACTGAATATATTTGCGAGAGTAAAATATTGCCATCTATTCAGTCTGGGTTTCGTAAACATCACAGCACTACCACCGCAATGCTTAAGATAACTACAGATATAGCGAGAAATATAGATAAATCAGAAATCACTTATCTTGTGCTTTTAGATTATAGCAAAGCATTTGACGTTGTTAACAGAGACCTACTTTTAGCGAAATTACATTTTTATGGAATCTCCGATGAAAATTTGCAGTGGTTTAAAAATTATGTAACAAACCGGTTTCCAATGGTAAAAATTGATAATAAGATTTCTGAAGAAACTGAAATAAATTATGGTGTCCCTCAAGGAAGTGTTTTGGCACCTATACTTTTCACAATATTTACGGCTGATCTTCCAAATTCTTTGCAACATCACTGGGATATTCAACAATATGCAGATGATACTCAAATATATAAATCGTGTTTACCAGAAAAAAGTAATGACTTAATTACAGAGCTCAATCTTAATCTGCAAAATATTCTAGAATGGTCGAAAAAGAACGGATTGCGCCTAACCTCTGAAAAAACCATCGTGATGTGTACTGGTACAAGAAATTTAATTTGTAAAGCTAAACAGAATGCTAAAAACCAAATTATGTTAAATAATTCTATTCTAAATGCTAGTGAAAGTTCTCGCTATCTTGGATTAACTATAGACCATAATCTAGATTTTGAAAGGTATGTTGTCAAAAAGTGCAGCCAGTGTTACAGGAAATTAAAGTCTATGTGGTAATTTAAAGATATTTTACCGCCAAATGTAAAATGGAATTTAGTTGATGCCCTTATCTTACATCATCTTGATTACTGCAGTTCCGTCTATTTCAACTTTTTAACATCTCGAATGAAGAGTACCTTGCAAATTCTTCAAAATTGTTGTTTAAGGTTTGCATTTAAAATTAATAAAAGAGAGCACATAACGCCTCATTATAATAGTTTAAATATTTTAAAATTGGAAAATAGATTTACACTTTCGTATGGAACAGTCCTATTTAATGTTTTAAAATCAAAAGAACCATGTTATTTATATAAATTATTAGTTAAGCGATCAACAATACATAGTTGTGATTTACGTAACATGGATATGTATACAATACCTAAGCACAGAACTAACAAATTTAAATGTTGTTATGAATTTACAGCGCCTAAAATATTTAATAGTCATACAAATTTATTTCAAGAGTGTACTTCAACAGCTCAGTTCAAAAGACGTTTTAAAAAATGTTTATTAGATTTCCAGAAATTGTGATATTTAATTATTTGTTTATTTTGCAAGGGAGAAAGTGAAAAACAGCCTTGCTGACCTTTTTTTCCCATTGAACGTTAATATCTTTCTTTTTCTTTTTTTAAATATATATTGTATTATTACGTTCAATACACATTATTATTATTATTATTATTATTATTTATATTATTATTATTATTATTATTATTATTGTGTATTTGTACTTTCTTTTAGATTTAAAATTCTAGTGTACAGATAAAACTGAATCATTCTAAAACATACTTCTCGTATCGGGTAATAACGACAGGGAATGCAGTGCAATCACACTGTATTTATCTGACTTTCGTCTTCCTCGTTTAATAATTTTTGTCAAACTTTCTTAACCTAGTACAGTTTTACATATTTTAAATTTTTCTTAAGTGTGGAAAAATTGCGATTTACTTCTGTATTACACTTCTAGCAGCCTCAATTTGTAGCTAAACGTGAAAATAAACAATACTATTAATTACTAGTATACAAACAAGACAGGCAAATATAAATAACAAAGCAAAAAAGCGCCAGTATCATTAAAGTGTATAACGTACTAGAATACAGTACGCAAAAACTAGACCAGCAAATAAGACAAACAAATAGGAGGAGATAAACGAATTTAAAAACACAGGGAACGTATGGTTTATTAAATTATTATTACTTATTCACCTGCAATGGTTAAAATCAATACTTCAATCTTGATCGAATTTAATAATAATAAAATAGCTGTCCATATTTGAACTTTGATTTTTATTTCACACACTGGTAGTAAAATGGTTGATTTCTTTATTACTTAATTGTCAAAAAATATGCGGTGATTTTCAGGATTTCTGAGAAAAGTTAAGAGATCCTTAACAACTTTTCCACCTAAGTCAATGCCAAATTGTCTTTGCTAGCGCTTGTTCCAGCATAGGAAATAAATTGATATAAGTATCCATTGGAGGGACACAAGCGCCATAATTTAAATCCAAAGGGTACTGGTTTTTCTTTGATCAACATCTTATATGAATGTCGCCCAAAGTAAGGCACCATTTGCTCATCGATGGATAAATTATGTGTAAATATTCTAAACTGTAGATTACGGATATTTACCTATTACATCGAAATATGGTCGAAGTTTAGAAAACTTATCGGATTTGTCCAAATTCTTTTTAATACCTCGAAATATATTACGATTCATACAACGACGAACTATTTCTAAAAGCTTATCTTTACCTCTGGACAAATACATATCCGTTTGTGACAAGATATGATAACCGGACAAAATGAGTATCCTAATAAAACGTTTTAGATTCTTGATCGTTAGTTCAAAGTCGTGCCGATTGTTGTCTTTTGCATACTTATTAGAATAGTTAACAATCACAGACAAGACTTTGCCATTCAAATACAAACTGAAGATTTCCAGAGACGACTTATCTCTAATTCTGTTTTCCATATCTTCAGTGTTAAATTTTTCATTTGTAGTAGGAATAATTGTGTACTGAAATTTCTTTTTTTCCATTTTGGTTGAACATCACATTTTCGTTTTTTGTCGTTCATAATCAGAATCAGTAAATTTATCATCTTCTGTATCAGGACTATGTATCTCAAATGTATCAGTTATTTCTCTATTCAAAAGATCATTTTCTTATATTACATCTTCATCTATATCTTGTTAATCCGTTAATTCATCTACAACCGGGGGTATGTATGCAGCATCTACATTTTCTTAAAAGAAAAACAAACAAAATAAAAACCAAATGACGATGCAAACCATAAAATTTGTTAGGAAAATTCAGTAATTAGCAACGTTTCGTTAATAATTTATTTATGCAGGTAAATGGCGATATATTGTTTCATTATTTTCAATCTTTGCTTTTGTAAGTATGTAATTCCTTTTTAAAATTAAGTTTAACGTTTTTCTATAACATAAAAGCCTCTTGGTTTAATGCCCCTTGACATTGTCTAAAATTATGGCTTTCATAAAAATGTTTTCTTAATATTAAATTAGAGATGTACTAGGGCTTGATACAGAAGAAAATTACCTCTGAATTTATATTCTTCAAACTACATTTTTGCGATTCAGAGAATTTTATACTATTATCTTTTGGTTTTATTACCTTAAAACTATAAATCTGTCACCCTGTCTAGCATAGACAAGATTTATATTTCCTATAATTGCCGAGTGCAACGTTCAAATTTTTTGCTAAATCATACCCTTTCTGCATTATCTTATTGGTTGTCCGATTACCCGATGTGTTGATCAACCAATTATCTTCTAGTTCTACCCTTTTGGGGGGCGGGTTGGAAGTTACCTTTTTCTCTTCAGCACTCAACAGAGTTCATCTGCCGCTATCGAAGCAGAGGCACGCGTCTTTCGTGTCTTCTTTTGTGAAATTTTGAAATATAGAAATAATTTCGCAAACTACCGAGAAATAGTCAAGTGTTAGACAAATTTTCTGCTAAGGTGAAGTTATACCTGAGTAGAAATATTGCGAATGAATCTTGTCCTCGTTAAACAGTTGATAGACATTTTTCCGGGATATTCCCGATGCGTATTTATCGTACCGTACTTCGAAAATTATAGCCGGGAGGCGGAAATTGCCAAATAATTTCACAACGAACTCTCTAAACTACCGTACCGTTATTTACCTATCTGATAATATGTTCATATTCTTATCTAACTTTCAACGAGATTCGTACTGCCTCGCTCTGTATAGATATTTTGAAAGTCAATTAAATAAAATATCTTGTTACCTAACGTGTGAGGAAGACGCCTATACTTGTAAAGATTTATGTAGTAGCTGTAAATCAAATCTTGTATAAACCAGTGCAGCGAGTTCAGTGTATTCTGTGCCAACAACTGGGTTCTCTAGGTATTGGGTTAGTTCCCGTATGGTGAATAAACTTTATCCTTTTTTAAATCTTTTATGAATAAGCATCGTTGACTAATCGCAATTATTTTTAAAATATATGCGCCTGTTATCGTCACGTCACTTACGTGACCTATCATAAAGATTACTTAATCACCGCTTCACATTGGTGAAGAGCCTCAGAACATCGTTTCATACTAGTGAAAAATTCGACGAACCGTTTCACAGTGGTGGAAGACCCGTTAATATTGTTTTATTAATAGAAATATATTGTTTGCTGAATTGTAATGTACCTAACTTGTCCCAAACCTTTTATCTGTTTGTATTTTTATGAACAATATTTATAAAGTCGTTGTTTTCTTTATCGTTCATTCATATTAAATTTTGGCAACGAAAATTCTTACTATCTAACAATTTTGTCAACTTGTTCTTGTTTGACGATTTATTTATATAAAATTTGGGATCTACAGTTAGTTGCAAAGCACCAGCAGGTGATGAATTAAATTCAATTACCGCTATTATTTATATTTTTTATATTTTAATGTTTATGCTTCTTTCATAAATGACTAATGAATTTTATTCTAATATTTGCGGACGATTCATTGTATGTATGCTTACCCTGCTTTCATTTTACTAGTGCCTCTTCTATTGCGTTGGATTGCTGAACCGTAAATATCAATAAGCTTCGTCCGGTCGTATTTACTGTCTATATGTTTGTATCTTGTGCAGTTGTTTATTTGTTTATTGATGTTTATTTATGTGTGTATACTAAAATAAGCTGTCCAACAGTGTGACCTGGACTGCTGTAACCTGTTCTTATAGTCTGTTTTCTACAGTATGCCAATATATGTATTAACTTATTTCGATCTTTTATTGTGTTATGAGCATACTTATTAAGCATTACAGGAATCAGCTGTCTTTGAATTCAGTGGCGTCGACATTCTCATGCGCATTTATTATTTTAAGTTCACATGGTGAAAGTTAGTATCTACATAGAGTGCAGTACAATCCCCATTTCATTTATTTGTGTATTATTCGAACCTGCGGTTCGACCCTAGCTAACATCTCGCCTACTGGCCTGGATACGAAGATCAGCTGTGGGGTCTTCTATTCGAGACTAGGTCACCGACATTCTACTACAGCTCGGGCCCTCTCAATATCGAAACCTCTAAGATTACCGTATTATTATTATCGTTTATTGCATGCTCTAAGCTGTCTTAGCTCACGACCCGTCTTCGACTGTATAAAGGCTAGCATTACAGGTGGCATATTAATTTTATATATACTCGTAGTTACACTACCGATGGGTCACTAATCCCAGTTTTTTCCGTAACAAATTATTATTTTCTAGTCTTTCTGTTTTTATTTCATCTAAAGCTGCTTCTAATTTTACTTCTAATTTTTATACCGTGTCTTTACAAAATCACTCATTTTATTAAAATTGTATTATTCACAAGGGTAGTTATTAGTGCCACAACACAAATGAGACTGAAAGATCTAGTTTGTACAAAACAGATTTTGCAAGTTCTTACATGTTAGAACTTGTAGTTTGTTCTCGTATCCAGCCAACGCAACGGTTCGTATACAAACCACTTTGTCTCCCTACATCTCCTCTCATGGCGAATGGCATCAAACACAAAAAACTGTAGAAACCATACTTGAAATATAAAAGAAACAAGGAATTATAGTAAAACTTTATGTCGAAGACTAAGCGGTTTTGCATATATAAGTTTGTTAAATAAAGTACAGTTATTATTTGATATTGTATCACTTACAAAACTTTTTGACATACTCAAAGCGAAACATCCTATATATTAGCTATCCGAACATTAGATATCCACGACCTAGCCGAGCAGTTAAGCAAAGCCCCCTTAATTTCAGGCCAACGCAAACGGAAATACTCGAACCACTAATATTCGGGCCCCATCGTGAATGCAACAGCATAAATACGATTCGCTCCTCGCAGCTTGCATATTTAACTCCGTTATCCCTCCAATAGCAAACAGAGTTGCGGTTCCGTTCTAGGTAGCCTTGAGTTAAGGCTCACCACCTACCTCATCAGGTGAGCATCGTGCCACTTCAGTTAGGAAGGTACCAATCTGATTTTTCTATAGCTTCTTTTCATATTTACCCCTTTCTGATCTCTAAATTTTATGCTTTTAGACACTTTACCTGTGCCTTTCTATGTGCAGTTTAATTTGTTTCATTGCTTTGTCTATTATCATTACATATTCCAGGCAATTCTTCATCATTTCTTATATAGATACCATACAGTTCTATGTAGTAATTTTATTATTAGCCTCTAAAGTAGGACGATGAGTGAAATTTTAAATTAAAGTTTACTCAACTTTATCCAAAGTTTAACTGAATGCCTGCAGCATTTCTGTTTTGTCAAGTTAGATTTATAATACAGAACTTCCACTTTGTAACTTCTGAATATTGATGACGGGATAATCCATAATATGTAAGTAGTTTTTTTATTTCTTTTGGTTAGTTCTAATACAGCGACTAATGTTACTGTATGTATGTATAATGTAAATGAGATGTAGGCATGCTTGATGTTACTTAATTTAATATTAAATTTCTACAAAGTTTATATAAAATATTACAAAAAAATGTTTGTCCTCAAACTTTATTTTTAGTATCTATTGCAGGAAATAGCGGGTCTTCCATAGAGCTTTGAATGACACCAACAAAGCGAAACGCGTTTCCATTAGGTAATCTTCTCGTTCGTATTGTATATAGTCAAGACATTATTGAGAAGACGTAGCGGTTGCGATCTGATGTTAATCATTTACTTTAGGATCTGTGGGTCAATGGTGTTGTTTTGGTTTGATGGTCTTGCCGGAAAGCGGAAGTCGAGTTGAGAACTTCTAGTTTCTCATTCATTTAAATTTGTTTGACATGTGTCGTTGATATTTTCAGCATCCATTTTCTCGTGTTTTTACAAGTAACTATGAATCAACTTTTTGATCTTTACAGTTTACGTTTTTTGGATCATTTAGTTTTGTGACAATATTCTAGACGCCGTTTTGTTATCTAGCTAGTTTGGAGATGCCGGAATTTTGCTTGCTTGAAAGCTCCGTCCTAACCTATGCGTTCATGTATGAGAGGACCATAGTGTTTTCGAGAGAAAATTTTCCGTGTACAGGGAGATCTCACTTTAAACAACCGCTCTTGATAATTTAATTTATAATTCTTAAAATCGATTTTCTTGTTTCTCTACTCTATTTCTTTATCAATCTAAAATTCTATTTTGGTGTCTATTATAATTTTTTGTAATATATTTACATCAGGAATTTACAAAATGTATGTTTTTGCATTATCTTTGCAATTTCCTAATCAGTAAAGTTAATCTTCGCCATGTACAATGTATCAACTTTGAGACAGCAGGCAGATATTAAGCTGCGCAGCGTAATTCAAATTTGAACTTAATCAGGCTAATCTGAAGTAGCAGAGACCGTAGGTGTGTCGACCGGAACGGCAATTAATATTTTACATGATAAGTTGGCAATGAAAAAATTGTCGGCGCGATGGGTGCCGCGATTGCTAACGGTGGACAATAAGCGGATGCGGCTGTTAACTTCGAGTTGTCACCGTTGATGAAACCTAGATTCATCATTACACACCAGAAACTAAGCAACAATCAAAACAATGGATTTCTCCCGGTGAATCTGCTCCAAAGAAGGCGAAGATGGTTCCATCGGCCGGAAAGGTCATGACGACGATTTTTTGGGATGCGAACGGCGTCATCCTCATGGATTTTTTAAAAAAAGGAAGAACGATCACTGGACAATACTACAGTGAGTTATTAGACAGCTTCGACAAAAAATTGAAGAAGACACGGCCGCATTTGGCGAAAAAGAAGGTGCTGTTTCACCACGATAACGCACCAGCACATTCATCCGGAGTTGTCGCCGCCAAACTGCATGAATTGCGTTATGAATTGCTACCTCACCCCCCGTATTCACCCGATATGGCTCCCTGCGACTTTTTCTTGTTTCCTAACATAAAGAAATGGCTCGCGGGAAAAAAAATTAGCTCAAACGAGGAAGTCATCGCCGAGATAGAGGCGTATTTTGGAGAGTTCGACAAATCCTATTTTTTGGAGGGGTTAAAAAATGGCAGGAACGTTGGGAGAAGTGTATATTTCTAAAAGGAGACTGTTGAAAAATAAAAAAAAAATTTTTGAAAAAAATTGTGTCTTCATTTCTAACACGGGTACTTATTGAACCGCCCTCGTACTTCTTTACTACTGCATCTGCTAGTTTGTTAATACGTGTTTAAAAGCCCCAGCAATTTATCTTAAAAAGTATTTATCGATTGTGTTTTTAACTACAGGTTCTGCACCTAACACTGAATAACATGATTTTTTAGTTACATGCTGTTAATCGTTAAATTCACTAGAAATTCCTAAATAGCACGGCACACGTCTACTTTATTATCAGAATCCAGCACGTATCGTCGCAATAGTGTCAATTATGAACACGTATGGCCCCGTATGGCCAAGATAATAACAAATCGACCACCCACGTAGTGGATGCCAGTGAGTACTAAAATGTTGCTGTATCAGCATTCGTTATGATTGAGTGGATATATCACTAAACAAATTAGAAGTTCTTCAATGTTTATCTATCTTTGATCAACAGTGTTTGGAAATTTTGATCAAAACGGATATAAAAACATGGATTTGGAAAAAAAAAACTCACTAATATTAACATTGTTAAAGTAAAAAAAGCAATTTATATGCCACAATCGATGAACGCGATTTACATCTACAAAACTCAATATAAGAACATTTTATTAGCGTAACTCCTTTATAGAGAAATCTTCCATTTACAATTTCAAATACAATCTTGTTACCTTGGTTTAAATATGCACTCCCCCTTACAAGATTTTATTTTTATTATTTAATTGAATTTTGGTACTGTCCCCCCTTTTCGGTGCAGACCATTCTGTTTAATATAATAGCATTTTACCTTATTGAGTTACAAGTATTATCTAGAATCGTATTACTTAATTCTCATTTATAATACTGTAATTCAAGGATCCAATTTATAACATCATCTAATAAATACAACAATATTGCCTGACCTTGATAATCCAATGCTGTTGAATTTAAGAAACAAAAAGCTTTAAATTGAAGATTTTGTCGTATCTTTAGAAATCACAAACAAAATTCAATCGGTTTATGAAAAGTTTTGAAACAAGATAAGAGAATGCAAAAAAGTAAACATAAGTACATAAAAACAATAATCTTCAACTTCAAATATGTATGTTTTACCTATTTATAGCTTGTTTTTTCAATAGAAAAAAAAAATTAAATTTAGCAGTTTACTTATACGAAACTCGCATGCCATATCTTGTTATGTACAGAGAAATAATATTAAGTTTGCTTTGCTTTTCTTTGGTTGTAGCAATAAAAACGAACTGCAGAATATATAAAAAGATTCTCCATAAAATCGAATTTTTTATATGCGTTTTACGTGTGTGTAAAATCTATTTTCGGTTAAATGTTTAACTTAAATTACTGGATATTTTATGTTACTGAAAATTGTAAAAAGAATTTGTGAATGTTAAGTTGGAAATTAGAATAAAAATTATTTAGTGTTTAAAAATGTATGTTGTGCAGCGATGCAGTTAATTGTTCTTAGTGTTTTAATTCTATTCTGTGGTGTCGATTTTTGGTTTTCAATTAGACTTTTAGATGCCAACAAAGTTTCATTCAAAATGTTAGTCCAACAGAATTAGGATATGTTTATTTACTTAGAATATGTTTTTAGTTAAGCAAATTGTGCCATTTTTTATGTTTATGAGATTTTGCGACAATAGCGGAACATCAGTGAGGGAAAAGCTATAATTACTTGCCATTAATCACTGTAATCATATCATTTTGGTTGGCTGTGATGCCACTTCTCTAGATTCCAATATTTGTAGCATATCTTCGTTCCTCAAAGGGTTCATTCTTTTTTGTCCGTGGCCTATTGCTGCACATTCGAGAAAAGAAAAAAGAGAAAACCAGAACTGAATGACTGTCCGAACCTGAACATCAAACTTCCTTAGGTAACCTGCAGAAATCTTACCTAGAACTTAGTCTTGGTAATGTTTGAATGGAACAAAAGTCCATTTGTTACGATTGGAGAAAAGAGGGTCTTAACTTCCCGGCATTACCATTTGTCTTGGGCAAATGGTCATCGCCCATTACAAAAGTACAATCGGTGATCATTTTGATCTTTCTACTCCTTCTAAATGCAACCAAGAATATCTCATTGCCCACAAAGATTACGATATCTACAAACGCCAGCACGTTTAAGTTTGATCCATAGATACTGAAATTCTCTTAGAAAATGGTTTCTTCGTAGTTTGACTAATGTCCAAGTTAAAGATAACAGGACAAAGAGAAACCTGCCTGCACTCACCGCCGACCTTCATCCTCCAGAAATGTAGAAATGTTCATAAGTTGAAAAAACCCGTTCTCTCAGTACATGTTCACTATCGTTGATTTTGACACTGATTCAAAGGATATTAATGTCAGATCTCGTTATATGCAGAGACTCCATTTGTCTACAAACCCTGTCCAGCAAAGTACAGATGTTTTGCGACTATTAGCACCCGCTCTAAAAAGCTTCCGAGCTGTACTTTTCTCTAAGATTTCATTTCCTTTCATAATTCCTTACAGACTGTATGCAATCTCCTTTGGCTAAAACTATACACAGATGTGAATCGTTTTTGACAAACTTTATGTCTCTTGCCATCCATTGCCACCTAAAGTAAAAGAAATGAATATTAATTACATACGCAATACAATCTGTGTTTTAACTTAATATTTCACAGAGAAAGAGGAAGATTTTCCATTCAGTTTTCTACGTCTTTGACGTTGTGGGTTTTTTATATGTTATCTTGTACGATTTTGTTAGCCTTTTTAAAAAAGGATTGCCTCAAACGAATTATCTTTTCCTTCGTCAATGTGTTCACATCAAATTTTCACATTTGTGATTACATACAGCATTAAAATCATAATTCTCTAAGTTGGGATCCATATTGGAATACCTAAAATTAGAATTTTGATAAAACATCAAACTTAACCTACAAAGTAACAAATTCATATATCTCACAGTTTTTTTTTCGTTCGCGCGATGTTTTCAATATTGTCCGCTTTCTGGTACCGCGGTCGCTATCACCAACGACATGTTCCACTTCTAGTGCTTTCATTATTAAACACCAAAACAAAAAAACGTGAACACGCTAAAATATCAAAGTATCCAGAAACGTTCCACAAGCAGTCATAACCGACAAGACAACCGTACCGGAACAAATTGCGTTATGTCCAGCACTCCTGGACAAAACTCGATTTGTTTGTCAATGCTAATAGAACAAAGTAAACCAGACGCAAAGAGATTTTGCAATTCCATTAGCACCTGCTCGGAAGTGTGAAAGCGTCTCGTAACTAGAGAAGCGATGGAAAGCGGCCTCCAATCAGTTGATGCTGTTGGGCTGTGCAACTGCTCCACTGTCGAATTTTTATTCTAATTTACACTTTGGAGCGTTTGGATTGAGTTCCTGAAACGGACACCTGGGTTTTATCTAGAACGGATGCAATACAAATGGGTTGCTGATTTTGCGCAGGAAAGCTTGGGACTTCAAGAGCTCTTCTTACAAATGAATACTCTAGAAATCCCTTAATGTAAACAGAAAGTTCTCATCTCTATTTGGACTGCTAGAATACGATTTGTTGCCACTATTGCACCCATGCATATTTTACTCGCCCGATGCTCTTACTGCGAGTTAACGGTTTCCAGGCCGTTGAATTATGTTTTACAGTCGCAAAACAATATTTCTCAACTATACCAGAACAAGACAAGAAATATTTAAACTACAAAACAACGCAATCCGATTGACATTGGTTTAATTTGCTACCAAATACCAGATACTAGAATTTCTTCATAAACATAATTTTATAAGCTAGCTGTTATTAATAGATAGTTTTAGTTATCATTGTAACCTTTAACTGATTAATGATAATAATCATAGAGACAATATTATTTTAATATCTCTCGCACTTGTCACGATATTGAAAAATCGAGAAATAAGTTTTGGCCTTACAGAATTTCGGAACAAATTGCTTAACTCAAAAACAAGGCACACTGGCAAAACTGCAAACCTACAATGAAACTTTACTCGAAGACTCAAGTAATGGTAGTTAGAAAATTCGAAAAACAACTACAGATGTGATAAAGTGTCCTCAGGTGAGAAAGTCTTATAATAAGTTAGGGTGTCTGAGACACCTACCTGATATTGGCCTTTTGCTATCTTTACTATATAATTTAAAATTCATTTTTAAATAACAGTAAGCAGTTAAATGAAATAAAGAAGTCAAGATACATACAAATATACATAGTCAGTCCTCTTCTACGATTATGGTGTATAAGTGTGATTATAGTTCCCTCGATTATTTCTGTCCTTCGCGATCGTTCGTCTTCCTTCCACGTTACATTCTTTCTGTTTAGCATCTTGGCCATTTCTCTATTCCATGTTATTTTTGGCCTTCTTCATTTCTTTTTTTGTCTATTCCGGCTTTTCATTATTTGTTTCACATTTCTATCTCCATCCGTTCTTATTAGGTAATCCATCCATCTCAATTGGTTTTTCTCTATTTTATTATAAATCGGGTCCTCTTATTGTACTAATTTTACTGCGGTCTTTGCTGGTCATGCTTGCAGCTGCTCTGAGGTACCTGATTTTACATGCTTGTAATCTACTTCTAGATCTATTATGGAGTGCCTATGTTTCACAACCATATGTCAGCACTAGTGTATATATATCATATAATGCTAAATATTTTTGCTTTTATATTACTACCTATCTTCTTTTCCCTGATGAAAACTGTTCAAGGCTTGGTACAGTCGGCTAGCTGTATTTATTTTTGCATTTATTTTTTGTTGTAGCTCCCCCGTGCATTGATTGTAGATCTCAAATATTTAAAATTTTCGGTTTGCTGCACTTCATTGTCATTTATTTTGACTGTAACTTTTAGTTTAGTTTTACTTGTTACCACCTTTGTTTTACTTATGTTGATCTGCATACCATATTGCCTTATTGCATTGTTCCAGAGTGTCACAGTACCAGATCATCAGCATGTATTACTTCACTGATTGTAAATCCAGTTCTCTCTAATTTATAAACCCCAATCCCCGCGTCTTTTAGTTTGGTTTGTATTCATTACTGATTTGTTCCATTAAGGTTATAAACAGTAGCGGGCTTAGCATTCCGTCCTGCCTGACTCTTTTCGTTGTTACAAAATCGTCTGACAAATACAAAATTGCTTGTTTTCTCATATATGCTTTTAACTGCTATCACTAGAATCTTTTCTCTGGGGGGCGTGTCAAATGCTTGTTGCAAGTCAACACAGTACACAAAAAGCTTATCATCATATATGGTATTACTTTTTCGATTATTTGTCTAAGACTGAATATTAGGTCCGTAGTTCTCTTTCCAGGTCCAAAATCCGTTTGATTATCCTCAAGAGTTGGTTCAATTATTAATTGTAGTCTTTTTTCTAAGATTATCTCATAAATTATACTCACTATACTCAATATGAAGAGAATCAAGATTAAATTATCAAATCAGTCCTGTATAGCTGATTTTAGGTTCACAGAAAAACGTAATGGGAGTTCAGCCCAGGGTCCTATTTGCTAAATAAATTATTGATTTTGAAGTTAACAGACAAATTCTTAAAAATGGCGAAATATATGAAAAAAGCCCTATCTATGCTGCCAGTATGTCGCTAAATAGCCGTACGTAAAACTTTGTTTTCTGAAAGGATGCTAGAAGTTGTTATAGTAAATTCCATACAATTTTAAAAATTGATTCAAATAATAATTCTCTGTAGATTTCGCAAGAAATATCTTTAAAGTCTTACACTATAGCCATTGGGATTGTCAGGCGAATCTTGTAAGTACTCCTGAATACAGATGATATGTCAGTACAGAATCGGCAACTACTAAAGGATTTTACAACATATAAAGGTTACAGCAAATCAAATGAGTTTATAAAAAGGTTGGGATTTATCAATTTACTGGCTACATTCCAATTGCAGATCTATACAGAAGGTCCATGGTGCGTAAGCGATTGATCTGCTGATGCATTTTGTGAGAAACAACTGAAAATTATTAAATAAAAAGTTTCAGTAGAAACATATACGTATTATTTCTAGGAAAATTCAGTTAAGTTAGCTAAATAAGACAAAGATGGTGAAAAGCTATTTATTTATTGAAAATAGTAACAAAAGGGCTGTGTATCCTGGTTGCAGACATATCGTATTCACTCTTCACTAGATAACAATGATCGCCTTTTATGTCTACCGCTCAACAGAGATTTCTAAAAGCTTTTCTGGTTTTTATCGAATTGACCTGTTTTAAAGAGATGTACGTACACGTAATTGATATCAAACTGTCAATCATACCTTTCAGAAAAACCTTTTTCACGCAACTTACTGTATTTAGCTTTAGTTGCAAATAGAAATGGAAAATGCGCTATTTATAAAATAAAGTACTTACTTTTATAATGTAACTAACAGTATGATTAATATTTAAACAGGTCTAACTTCCTCTCCCAAAAAAGGAATTGGTACAATAAAAAACAAGAACAATGAAAATTAAGTACGTGCTATAATAAAAATATAATTAACATCCAGTGCATTCTCGTAGTTAAAAATTTCAGTCAAGAAAATAAAAGTATCGTTTAGACTCGTTTCGCTGTTTATATTCAACATAAAAATTAAACGACTTAAATATGACCACGTAAAAGTTAACTACTGCATAGAAAAACCACAACAAATATAGTAATTTTTTTACCGTTTAATCGACCGCTGCTGTTGATAGTAATCCGAGCATGAAGGAAATGAGTAAATGAGTTATTTACACCAAGAGATTGATTGCCCCGAGAGCTTAATTGACCGTCAGGGAATAAAAAGCAGAAGTTCGTGACAAATACAAAAATGTCACACCAAACACTTATCCGCTACATCGGATAATTTTTATGTGGAAATCGGATTATTGTTTGTATAAAAAGTATTAAACCCTGTTTTAAGTTTAAATCTAAATCCCTCTTTCCAGTATATTCAACATTGAAATAAAACTTCTACATCAAGAAGAATTATTCTTACTATTAATATTCATAATATTCTCCTATCAAACAGAATTAACTAAGTGATACCACTTGATATAAACTTTGGATAACTTTCTAAACTTTAAGAGATTGTAGATTGGACAGGAAAACTTTTGATGGTACTTTGCAAGTCATCATAAGTCAGTACTTAAAGAGCAAAACAGCTAACTTTACCACAATAGGATTGAAAGGGGACTTGTCTGTGGTTTCTATTAAATACTCAATGAAAAATTTTCGCTTGATCTAATTTTCTATGCACATCATATCAAAATTATACCTTAAAGGCTTTTAGGTAGATGTAATCAATACGAACAGGCCTAATCTCGACTGGTAGGGTTAATAAATTTGAATTTGGTACGAACTGACATTCCAGATAGTTACTCGAATGTTTGAAAGATTTATCGTTTATTTAAAAATGAGTTCATCATGAACCATGCTAAATTTTAAGATTTATAAATTGTTACGTTGCTGTAGTATTTTTTGTAAATCACATTGGTAATAACGTTATAAATTGCAACCCCAAGTAGGAGTGACTTAAATTTAGCGGTTATGAGGTAAATCGGTGAACGTAAATATTATTGATTTATGTTATCACTGATTATATACATACGGGCTTATTTACAGATTTTGTATGAATGATGAAGCTTGTCAGTGTTTTGAGAACATTTTTAAATGGCAATTACGTAAGCATACAAAACAGATAACATTTTTTATTGCAGCTATTGAAAAATAAAATTAAAATTTCTGTAAATCAAGCATCTTTTACACTTAAATGGTTTGAATAATTTTTTTAAATGTAGATAATATATGGTAAGGAAATTATTGAAAAAATTTTGAAAAGCGTAATATTCAAAATTAATGCGGCAGTTATTTAAAATCAGTACGAACCACTAGTAATCAACCCTTCAGCAGCGCTACGGTTCCTCTCCTTTAAAACACGTGCCCTTAAATGTGGAGTTTATTATCCTAGGAAGCAGATAAAAGTCGCACGAAGGTGAATACGACGAGTAAGGTTCTGCTGTGGAATCTTCTTTATCGGCTAGAAACTGTTTTACAGAAAGAGCATTATCCTGTCTTCTGTCTTACTTGTTCTCTCAGTTTGGCCAGAACCCCTTCTTTATTTTCAGTGACGTTGGAATTTTCCACTATACCGATTGTCTCACTATTCCCGAATCATACTGGAAAATTCACGTCTCCTCAATGTGATGATTTTTTGCAGAAAGTCAGGTTCTGCCACGAGTGTGTCAAGAAATCAATGCAAAAAATGTGTCTCCGGCCGTTTTTCTCCTCCTGGTTAAGGTTTTTGAGAACAATTTTAGCGTAGACTTTGCGCAGGTTTAATCGGTCGTGTGAAATTTGTTGTGCAGTATTTTTATCAATAACATATCGTTAAGAGCAATTTTCTCAACGTTCTCTTGTTGACTGTTTGTCGTCTTCAGTATTCTCTCGTCTCTCAGTAAATCGCTTGTGTCACTCAAACACTTACGCATGTGACATTACATTATCACCATATACTCCTTGGAACAGTTACAACAGAACAACTCGAGAATTTGTTAATTTCATAAAAAATTTGGAAATTGGAAGATCAGGTGTTATTTGCAATTTTCTTAAAAAGGAATTAGGAGTAGCAATGAGTCACTAAAGCTCATTCATACGAAACTAACGCCAGAAAGGTAACACTCATCACGAGGCTATGAAATATGGTCTGACAAGGCGGAAAATTAAAGAAAGATTGGGTTTATCCGTTACAAAGCATACGTTTAATACACATTAGAAGAAATTAAAAATAAAACCATAATTGACGCTCAATCAAAAGAAGCTAGATTAACAGTGGCACAAAAGTTAATGGATTGGACATACGAATACCAAAAAGTTTTTTTTTTGAAAAAGGCTTCGCTTGGACAGACCGCTAATACAGATGATAGTCATCGATCAAAGACCAACTTTGGTGGTGAAATCGATCATTATGATCAGAAACGTATTTTGCTACCAAAGAATACTAGCATGAATGCGAAAAATTCTCATTTCAGATTAGTTTTTATTTGGATTTAAAACAGAAATTCATAAACTTTCACTAATTTCAATTTATTCCTAGAAACATTAGAATTTTTAGAAGTGTAAAATTATAAAATTGAAAATTATAATAAAACATTTAACCTTGAAAGGAGCTTGCACCAGGAACATGAAAAATCAGGGCAACACAACGATTCAAGATTTCTTTAAAAATATTGATACTACTAAAAATGTTGACAGTTGTTTCTGCCAAACAAAAAATTGGTTAGTAGACTAGAACTTGTCTTTGGTTTTAAGACCTGCACAAATTATTCCTGAAAAACGGTTTTTGGGAAAAATAATTAAAGTTTTTCCGTCAGGATACCTTTGCTGTTGACGTTTTACGATTCCGCAAATTGAAATACTGTCTGATGATTCATTCTAGGTTCTTTTTATTGCTTTTGTTTACTTCTAGAAGAACTTGATCATTATCTCTACAGACTACAATCTTTTACGGCTTTGTGCTGAATTTCTAAAAATTACTATTTTTCCGAAAAGTAAACCAAATAGGTTGGTAGCAGTTATAAGGAAAGTTATCACAAATATGTTGCAAATTCCAAAAATCGAATAAAAAGTAGGGTATTCCATTTAAAAAAATTAGGTTAGGTAGCGCCACCTGGCGGTGACACATTTACTTTAGAAGCTTTTTATCACTAAATATGTGCCCCTACCTTACACTTATAACAAAGTTTTCAAAATTTTAAAATCTGCATTAGTTCCCAAGATATCGCGCTGTCCCATACCTCGCTGAACACACTGTATTGAGTTCAGATTGAAATATGTCTTGATCCGAATCTAAAGTTGTCGTTTAGTTATAATCCAATACAAAAGCAGTAACTTCATAATAGAATCTAGTGACGGGAAATTAATAGATAGAACAAAGATTTGCAATGTTATTTTATAACATTGCGTACGGTTTCTGAACTTCGTTTTTTTAATATATTTATTTTATTATGAGCTCATTATTTTATTCTTTCTAAGGCACCTAATAAATTACTTGCGTTGTTGGAGTTGATCTTTTACGGCTCGCTAAATTTTGTCTAAGTTCATATTTTTATTTCCATATTTTTATTGTTGGTACGTGTCTTTTGGAGCAAAAGCTATAAGAATTCTGATATCACAATTCAGATGTGTTTCCTGGTAAACCTTGGCTAGAGTCAGTTTACACCGTATTTGAATGATCAAAAAACTTTCCACTGGCAATAGGCTAGTACATATATCTATTTCCTTTTGGGTGTAAATCGAGCTTTTCTGTAGCGTCCGAAGCACGTATGCAGTTGCCCCGGGCTACGGGACTTGACTATCGGCTTCCGTAAGACAAGGTAGCGCGCGTTCTTCTCACAGCAAGACATTGCAGATTTGTGTCGTTGTATGTAATACAGTTTTTCGTCTTTGTCGAAGTTTTACAAAGTGGTTTGTGAACTTACTTTTTGCTCCTCTGAGCGGATTCATAACTCCGGATTTGCAAATAAAAGAGGAAAATGCCCTCTGAACTTTCGTTCTATCGAAATTAGTGAATACTAATTTATCTCAACCGAGCATCTCGGGTTTGTGCTAAGAAGATCGCCGCTAAGTCAGTTCCTTCTTTTTTATCGATAACGTGTTTTGTGGGGAAAACTCAGTTTTCCGTACTTTCTTGTGTGGACTGTGTTAAGCACGTAAATTAATAACTCTGGACGTTCGCATCATTTTTAAAAGACTCTTTTGTGGATATAAGTATCGCTTGTTTATCGCCTGTTGAAGGATTACTAAACTATAGACAATTCACGCTCCATTTTGTTAAAAACTTCATTACCTGGTCGAGACCTTTGTCTGCCGAAGATACCACTGCAGTGACAACCAACCTTCCCAATCCTGGATATCGTCGAAGGAATTGTATTAAAGATAAGTTACTGTTTAATTCACTTTGCTGGTTAATATCAATGTTTTGTGTAAAACTCCGCTGTTGGAGGTGTTTAATAAGTATTCAAGCTAAATACAATAATGCATAAATGAAGTAACAATTGCACTTATTCATGCGCTGCAGAGTCATTATATAATTAAACTTTTAAGGTAGCAATTTAGATAATTTAAGTTTGAAACATTCTTTTCAAAATTGTAAAGACTTAGGTGAAAATTTTGCAGCCAATTCACGAAGTAATTATTGTTATTTATGGTTAAATATCTTAATCAGTCTTTGTGTTTTACTAATAAATGTTACTGACCATTTCGATTGATTTTATTGAGTTAAAAAATAATCATTCAATAACGTAATAGTTTCTTATTTGTGATTTACATCTATTTGTCTATTTATTGTTTTGACGTTTACTCTGTTTTGTACAAACATGTTGCCATGAAGTGAATAAACTGTAATTATTGTATAATTTCGCATTGTTTTAATGTGTCTTTGTTTTGTCTTATTACTATTTTATAGGAAAAGAGAGATCACTTGTACCTGCTAATTGTAAGCCAGATTTGGGAAGGATTATTGTCCAAATTTTTACCGTTGTATTAAATATGTAGGTGGATGATCCCAAGCAGACAAGGACCACGACGTGTGTTGACTAATTAATATATCTATTACATTTATTATTAAACCTTCAACTGAGCGATAAGAG
>VTPC01091180.1:77755-103131 GCA_011009095.1 Ignelater luminosus
TACCCTCTACAATTTCTGCTTCCTGGAGGACACCAGCGTAATTATATTTGGGTTATACATTCCCCACGATAACGAAATTTATAAGCCTTGCTGTTGGCAAACAAACCACTTTCTTCCGCGACTATTGCGCGTCTCTGACACGAAGAAATTACGATTTCTCCAGTCCGATCTCTTTTTTTTCTAAGAGGGTCGCTTTACTTAATTTGGTGTGAATCCACTTAGGGGATGTAGAGGTAAACGTCGAAAATTACCACACGTTGGTTCGAGTACGCAGCTCTTATCGTACTGCCTAACCTCTGCGTTTTTGTTACGCAGTTCGTACTTACGGAAGTGGGGTTAAAAAGTCGGATATACACCCTAACAGATTAAGACATTAATACTCTTTATGCGACAATGGAAAATCTTACTTGTAGATTCGCTAGTTTAAATTTGACTTCCCCGAGACTGTGTGACTGCAGTATTGCAACTAATGATTCTGGGAATTTGATATTGGAAATCAACGAAAGACACGTCTACTGGAGTCTAGGTGTCGAGACGACAAAAATATTAATTCTTTAAAATAACATTATAACAAACATTCGTTTAATGAAACAATTTAAATATTGCGCGTCAAGAAAACGAATATCCGAACGAAATTGAAAAACAGGGGCGGATTTAGTGCAAATCTTAAAATAACATTACACATTTAGGGTAAGTTCATCTTGAACCACGCCCATCTGCGGCTTGGAGCTACGGAATTTAACATCTACCGTCTCTCTCTATCGGTATTAGACCACTTTGTCAGTTTTTTCCCGTTACAAATTGAAGCAAGTAGCAAAAATGGTGAGATGAAAGTATTAAAGAATTAGTATCATAACGAATGCTCAAAGGATTCTGTTTTGGGAGATTATACTAAATCATTTACTTAAATTCTAGTTCGTAAAGGAAAATGCAAAAAAATAATTTGTAAAAAATTCTGCCGATACAAATGCTATAATACAATCAACCAAAAATACAAACTTTATGTCTAGACACCTTATACTGACAAAACTTTGATCCTACCTAAAAGTTAATGAAGATGCGGTAACAATGTTTCGGTAGTACTAACCACGCATGTTACGTTACCTCAAACGAAAAGTTAGTCAGAGCTATGTTTCATCTAAAGGTTACTAAGGATTATTTTAAATGGAATATGAAATCAGAGAAGTACATACATATTATAATATCAAATTGTCAGTTCAATAAACAGATTTCGGGTTTTATAAAATAAAGATCAAGCATCTAATAACATTGTCTTCTTCTATTTTTGAAATGTAAATTTTTTCAGCTACCAGATTTACAGATATGAGTATCTCCCAGGCAACTGTGGTCAAAACATGAAAAAAGTAGTAAGAAAAACGTTTTTGTCATGGCCTACAAGCAGGAGAAGATGCACAGTAGTTAATATTAAAGAATTACAAAGAACCGTCATAGAATAAATATCTACATCTGTATATTTGTCTTGGAAAGGTTTTTCTGGGTGCTATGTTCTAAAGGAATTTTAAGCAAAATCTGTAAATTCGAAAACAAGATTTGTCTTCAGTGGAACTTGTACAATCCTTATCAGAGTACCTATTTCTGTGGAACATACAAGTAGAAACAAAATTTACACAACTTTGGTGAGAAAAAGAAGAACGGTAAGTGTTTCAGACTAGAATAATATAACATAAAAATTATGCGTACAATATAGTGAATGTAATTTTGCTTGACACCTGATTTATTTATCCGACTCTTTTTAGTATGATTGAGATAGTTTAGTATCTGTACTTGATGAAATTACTCTATAATTATCATTCCAATAAAACCAAGAAATCAGTCAAGCAACACAAATTCTATTTATCAATGTCAGTTTGATGAGTTCGGCAAAATGAACTTAAGACAATTATCCGAAACAGCATATGTTAATAGACTTCTTCCAGGTATTGAAAAAGAGTACAACTGTACAATTCTAGAATGTAAATTCGACATGTTCTGTATTTTAAATACTTCTATAATGCAGGAAATGGTAATGTCAAACCCACGTAAGCTCTAAGTACACCTGCTCATTTTAGGTAAAAGCCATCCAAGTGCCTATTTGTGTTTGGCGTTGCATTGTTAGTATTGACGTTAAAGATCGAAGTACAAGGGTTAGTTGCAATACCTAAACTTATAAGAACATCTTGCGTCAGTCAAAGACCCTCCTGCAGGAGAGTTAATCAATCCTAGTCTACAACACACTAACTACAAAGTTGTTTAGTAAATGCTGCTTTTAGATTTGATGTTTATGTGACTTTCGTAAAAGTCTCTTACATATAACAAAACGAAATTAGTTTTTCAGGGAGTTTTATGCTACTAACACCATTAGAAGCAAATGGTAATTTTCTTAAGGGTCTCATTTATATAATTAACTTAAATCGCCGGCATCATGTCATAAACGATAAACCCCAAACAAAGTAGCCGTCAAACATCGATTTCTATATTTTTGTCCTTAATGGTACGGGACATGTTCAAGTGTGCAAAAGTGAGTTCTCGGAAATATTTAGGCTTCGCCGTAAAAGAGTGCAAGTGCTAGTTGAAAGAAAGAAAATAGGAGCAGTTGCGCACACTGACAATTCTGGAAAACAGCAAAAACAAAAGTATATGATTTCTCGAAACCAAAAAATCAAATCACGCAACGTACTCAGAATTTCCCGCAAGAAGAAAGTTATTACAGCCGTAGCAAGAATCCGATTTAAACATAAACGTGGTATATACAAGACTCTACCTAGATTCGGTGGCAACTTACAAGTTCTATTTGCAAGTTTTTTATAGAGGAATTTTCTCACCTACGGTTTGAAAGACCTGAAAAGAACATTCTTCTAAAGAAATTGGAGCTACACTGTCGAAAAGTAAAGAAGGTCAGAGCAACAATGAAGAACTATTTCAGCATTTCATACTGATGAATAAACGGTGACATCAATTTCCATTAGCTTACAGCAAAATAGTCTTTATTTTTTCATTAACATATTCAGAAGCGTTTTATAGTAGACATCCTTCATGCTACGACTAAAGAGTACATCTGTCCGACACAGGTGGTACATTTACGTCTTTATGGGATGAGCCTGTAACTGGTAATATAATACTACATATAGCAAAATTTTATTAAAGCAACCTTGCCCACGCAAGCTCTTGATTTTCCTCAATCTAAAAACCGAGAAAAATCATGTCCTACCTCGAACATCCTTACTCCTCCAAAAGTCCCATTTTCTTTTCCCCAATCCATCTTCTAATCTGCCCTGCCAGCGTAAAAGATTATGGCAAAACATCCTCTATCATGGCAAGTTTGAAACGAAACGGAAGTAAATCCCAGATGGATATAGGAATCAACTCCAAATCCCACACCTCAAAGAAAGTCTGCCTCAAGAATTCTGAGAGAGGCAGAAATTCGCCCGTATCATCATCAAAAAAAAACTATTGATCGCGACTTATACTATAAGGACTAAAAGAACACAAGAACATCTAACAGAAATTTGGAACAAGCATTAGAACATATCAAGTGGGATGTATTGCGATTATGCGAAACACGACTGCCAGAAGAAAAATGTTATGCACTAGAATCTGGACATAATCAAAACAATTAAAAACAAAACCCGCACTACGGAGGAGTAGCCCTCCTAATCAACAAATTTTACGGCATCTCAAACCGCGTTGCATATGTCACGATAAAACTATCCAAGAGATATATAATATAGATCATCCAAGTGTACACTCCTACCAGTGTATCAGAAGATGAGTTTGTGGAAGAATTCAACGAGGATATAACAACTGCCAGGCGAGTAGAGAACACCCACTACAGCCTAAAGTAGGGACAAAAATGGACAATTTTGAAAACATTGGAAAGTTTGGTATCCAAAACAGAAACAATTGCGGTGAAAGACTAATAGAATATCTACAATCTGACCAACCCTGCTGTATGAACACCTACTTCAAAAAACCACTCAAAATAAAATGGGCATGACAAAGTTCAGACGGACGAACTAAAAATGAAATCGACTCTATCTCATCTTGGAAAGCGATAAATCTATGGTCACAGATGTCTTGGTGCTAAATAAAATACACTACACATAGACTATTAAGAACCACAATTAAAATCAACGTAAATTTCGAACGACGCAAACTAATCAAAAAATTCTGCCCAACAATAGATGCAATCAGAAAAAATGAAGACAAACACCAAAAGGAGCTTAAACACAAACTCACACCGCTGGTAAACTTTGAAAACCTAGAATTAGGCGATCTAACTCAAAAAATCACAAAGGACATACAAACTGCAACGAAAAAGGCAGTAACTCATATAAAATCAAAAAACAATGAAACGAAATAACTAATTAACTTGAGATGAAACTTAAATAGAAACTACGACGAACATAAACAAATCAACAAAATCATAAAAGGGAAAGACAAGCGAAATTATACCACAAGAATTGTAAAAGATACAATTGAAAACAACAAAAACATGAAAGTCTTAAGAAACATCACATCACATGGTCAACAGCGAAGGTACCGTTTGAAAGACAGAAATGGTCAATTGGCGACAAGTACAACAGAAATCTCTAAAGCGATCGAATACTTCTATACAGAATTGTACAAGTTAAAGATGTCAAGCGCAAAAGCAAACCTACCAGAAATAACAATAAGAAATGTCAATTCCGAAGGGATACTTACCGTCACCACTCAGGAAATAGATACAGCTTTATAACAAATGAAAAATAACCGGTGCCCAGTAGAAGACCGTATAACAACAGAAATGTTAACAATGAGAGGAAACTCGCCAACTAAAGCCATCCACTGATGAACCGCTGTATCAATGAAGGCAAAATACCAACAAGTTGAAAGAACGCATAACTGATACTGATATTCAAAAAAGGTTACACCGCTGACATAGGGAACTTTAGGTCAATTAGTCTATTATCGCATCCGTATACTAAGTTGCTAACAAAAATCCTTACAAACAGACAGACAAGTAAACTGGACTTCTACCAACCTGTCGAATAGGCAGGATTCAGGAAGGATTTGAGTACCACTGACCACTTGCAAACCTTGCAAATGCTGATTTAAAAATGAGAAGAGTACAACCTCCCATTACATCTAGGGTTCGTAGATTTCCAAAAAACTTTCGACTCATTGGAGTTTTGGTCAATATTCGAAGGACTAAACAACGCAAGAGTAGATTCCCGTTATACCACCTTGCTGAAAAACATCTCTACAAACGCCACCATGCAGGTTAAGATCAATGAAACTACAAATACGCGAAAAATACCATTACAAAAAGGCGTCAGACAAGGAGATACCATTTCTCCCAAGCTCTTTACCCTGGCGCTAGAAAACGTACTTAAAAAAATGAATTGGGAAAAAAGCAAATAAACATAGATGGAACATACCTCAACCATCTGCGCTTTGCAGACGACATAGTCATAATAAGTAGAAATAAGGAAGAATTAACACAAATGTTAACCGATCTTGACCTGAACTCAATGAGTATAGGACTACAAATAACCTATGGAAAAACCAAAATAATGTCAAACAGCCAAAGACAAATTTAGGTAAACCAACAAACCATAGAAAATATCTATGAATATGTCTACCTTGGGCACCTCACTAAGTTGGGAAAATCAAACCAAACTACCGAGATCACAAAGAGAACAAAACTTGAATAAAAGACATTAAGAAAACTTAGTGAGCTACTAAGAAACCAAGAAATACCAATGATTGATATATGGCACAGAAACAATGGCAATAACACATAAAAGCGCAAACAAATTAAAAACAACCCAACGTGGTATGGAGAAGGCAATGCTCGACATAAGTCTTAGAGACCAAGCCCGAAACACAGAAATTAGGCGCCGCCCAAGGGTCACAGACATTATGAAGAAAGTCCTATAGTAAAAATGGAGTTGAGCTGTACACGCCGCGAGAAGACCTCCAGAACATTGGGTAAACCGACTCACACGATGACGACCTAGGACATCAAAAGGAACGTCGGCAGATCACAGAAGAGATGGTCAGACGATATTAAAAAGATAGTGGGCAAAAACTGGTTGCAAGTTGCGCAAAATAAAGAAACGTGGCACAACTTAGAGGATGTCTATGTCCAGCAGCGCACAAGGGAGGGCTGAAAAAAGATAAAACTTAAGGAAGTACTTTAATTTAAATAATCCAACTAAAAAAAGAAGACTAAGACACTTTCAAATATTCTAAAAGTATTTCTTATGGTGTTGTATTCTTGTATCTGATTTATCTCAAAAGCGGCTAGAGGTATCAAAATTTCACAACAGGCAAAATTTATTGAAAGCATTGAAAATCGGTCAAGTGTCAGAATTTGAAAAGTCGCACTATTCCAAGAAAAGTTGGGAGTAGAATTCCTTTCTACTTCTATATTCACAGCATTTAATTATCATAACAAGAACAGTTTGATAACATTACAAAACGCAGGAAAGTTGTAGAACCGTGCCAAACTTCATTCGTATAACTTTTATCGTATTGAGGATTTTTTCTAAACAACTTTAACACGTTGTATCTCAAAAACAACGAGGAATTGGACAGATGCTAATTTTAATTTTTTTATGAAAATGTGCTCAGGAATCATCTTTGGAAGCTTGTACGTATGTCGTAATATTCCCTATACATGCAAGAAGAATTATCTAAACTTTTACAGAATGTTCCAACGGTCCATACTTAGAGTGTAGAGTAATTTGTAGGAATTTCAAAAACTGCTACTAGGAAAAGTTGTTATAGAACGATTGTCTGGACTTCCTGAAATTATCTTTGATCATACAGGGTGTAATACAGAAGCGTGGCACATAACGTTTAAGTTTTTCTAGATCAGTATTTTTTAATCTTTTTGAATACGCGACCCCTTTTTAAGTAAAAAAATTCTGGCGACCCCCTAGGACCGTAACAATGTGGCGAGCGAGTCTACGAGATTGATTGGACAAAATACATCGCCATCTGCAGCGATGGCGCTCAAGCTATGACTGGCAATAAAAGCGGGCTTGTTGCGAAATTAAAATAAAAAATGCCAAGTGTTACATAGATACACTGCTTTCTTCATCGACAAGCTTTGGCATCCAAGGTTTTACCTTTTGATTTAAATGATGTGCTTAAGGAGGAGATCAAAGTTGTAAACTCTATTAAAGATAAAGTCTTGCAAACTCGACTGTTTAGAATCATTTGTGAAGACATGGGTTTAGTCCATCAAAATCTCCTTTATCACACAGAGGTCAGGTGGCTATCCAAAGGAAAAGTATTGACACGAGTTCTGGAACTAAAAGCTGAATTGTTAATGTACCTACAAGATGCTAAATCTGAATATGCGAGTTATTTTTGTGACCCTGTTTGGCTATTAAAATTAGCATTTCTCGTTGATCTTTTCAGCCACCTAAATATCTTAAATAAGAGCCTTTAAAGGAGAGAAGAAAACATTCTAACGGCAAAGAATAAAATCAAGTTATTCCTCGCACAACTTTGTTTGCGGTAAAAGTCTTCAGAAAAAATGATGTATGAGTCTTTCACTTGCGTTCAGAAGATTGTCGAAGAAATTGCAATGGACCAATCGTTGATAGTAAGTTATCACATTCCTTGCATGGTACAGAGCTTGCAAAATTTGGAAGAGAAACTATTCAGTTACTTTTCAGAACTCAACTCTCACGCTAACAACGGGCATAGATGGATACTAAATCCTTTTTTAGATATGTTAGTACAACTGGCTGATCTACCAACGAAGATGAAAGAAAATCTTATAAATTTGGCTGCTGACAGCATTCTTAAAATGGAATTTAGTTCGCAAACGATTGACGTCTTCTGAATGAAGAAAAAAGAAGAATATCCAGAGCTGGCAACGGAAGCTTTGAAATTATTAGTTCCTTTCGCCACTTCCTACTTATGTGAATTAACTTTCTCTTCAGTCATTAACATAAAAACTAAAAAGAGAAATAGGCTCCAATTGGAAAATGATTTAATTATTTGTGTGTCAAACATAGAACCAAGATTAGAAAAAATTTTAAAGAATAAACAGGCACATCCTTCCCACTGAAATCGTTGTATTTTTATTGTAGTGTAGGACCTATAACCCTTACTTTTTGCTTTTACCTGGCTTGCGACCGCGACCCCCCTGGGGGTCACGACCCACAGATTAAAAAACACTGCATATTTTATTATCCTCTTATTCCTTGTATGGTGGCATTTGGTTTTGAAAACCTTGTTGTGATAAACTTTGATTTCTAGTTCATAGAAATTATTAAAATTCCAACTACATTGTTTCTTTTATACAAGGTAATTGAGGAACGAAAAACATAATTCTATTCAGTTTTTGTAAATGAGACTCCCTGTATATTTTAATATTTTTTTATTTTTCATTCATTGCTTATTTTATGTCTACACCTAATTCTTTCGGCCTCATTCAGTTATGTGTGTGAAAAATGCTATCAGATTTTTCAATTAAACCTGGTATAATTAGGAGTTTTGTAAGTTCATGATGTCCCATTAAAAAATAATTGAATAGACTCAACTTTTCCTAGTAACAGTTTTTGATGTTCCTAGAAATAATGAGAATAGACCATTAGGACACCCTGTATAATATTTCTTATTTTGAAACCTTCTTTTATAAAGTTTATTACTGTAAAGATTGCAATTGTCAATTAACATAAAAAAAGGCATTATAAGCAGAATCTAACTAATCTCCATTTTCACCCAAAGAATGAGCTTAAATTTCCGGTGTGGAAACTATTTAGATCAAAATGCTTTTAGTCAAAATATAGTTATGTTATAATAGATCCTCTTTTAATTTCCGTCCTTTTTTCATGGTAGACAGCTTTTACGTTATATTTTTATTAAGTATGTATGTATATTATTAACAAAATTTACAAATAAGCACTTCAAGAATAATACTTCCCTGATCTTTAATAGAACAAATCTTCTAGCACTACAAACAAAGACAACACTGGCTCAAACTGTCTATCAAATACAGAGCTTTCAATTTCAGGAGCTGGGATTACCCTTATGTTTGTTAGTATCACTTTAGTTTCCTTCATTTCGTCGAACAGAATTTGTCTATTTACGGAACTACCCTTATATACCTTCATTAAATCGCAACACCTGCTGGAAATTCTAATAACAATCTTAATCATATTATGCTTTTAGCTAATATATTAAATTTTAGCTAAAATTCTAGCGAAGTGGTTATTTGAATGCAGGTAATGCCGTTACAACTCTAGCAAAAATGTATTATCAATTTATATAAATTTGCTTTACATTTCCTACCCGTTTACGTAAAATATGTATAACAGAACGAAAAGTTCAGATTCATTTATAAAGAGCATAATTAAAACTTTTTGAAATTTAAATTGAAAATTTTTCTAAAATTGTTCCGCATTTTAATGTGTCAGTTCTATACGATACAAACTGCCTTTATCGAATTAAATTTTATAATTTTATTATTTCAACTCATAAATATTACAAAAGCCTTAGCTTCTAGAAATCATTTCGCTTAAAACGTAAATCTACATAAAGGAATATATTAAAGCTCTACGCAACATTGTTGTTAAATCTAGGGCTGCTTAAATTTTTTTGAATATAAGAATCAAAAGAATTCCACGTTTTGTTCTCTTTACATAGGCCTACTATTACATATACATACGAGATGAAGGAAAAAGCTTAACGACGTCCTTTATTTCATATTTGCATTCTTTTTTTCTTGCTTCTAATTTAAATGTAAAATTGCTGCTTGAGAAGTAGATAATCGAAACAAGGTTTATTAATCTCTTTCTTCATAAATTTCCAATTTCCCTTTGTTATTTCAGTAATGGGATCAATCTTATTTTTCAAAGTGGCTGCTTGGAATTCTCGGGTTCACTCATGTAATAAATACTTGTAGCTTTTGAAATCATTTCCAAAGCTACCATTTGTTGCAGTGAATATCTTTACATAATTTAATTTTTTATTAAAGATATAGATTTCCCATTAAAATTATTATTTTGTTGATATTTGCTCTCATTGTATATTTAAATTCATTAGTGTTCATTTTCAAAAGTTAGAGGATTTCCATCTTTTTTTATTCAGTGCCAAGATTGTTCATTCTCCTGTTTTATGTTTTTGAAGATTTTCCTTAACACGCTCCATACAATGAGTAGGGTAAAAGCACCAATCCTCTGCCACCTAAAGGTTTAAATTTAAAATAAAATAATATTTATCAATGAAACTTTCTGTATAGTTATGCATATTTAAATGATATACATATTCAATCGTCAAAAGTCATTAAACGTTTAGTTATATATAAGAAAAAAAAATAATTCATTAAAACCGACACTTTGTCCCCGTAATCCGCCACTAATTACTAAAAATCCGCCGTCAAGGTCCTAGTAGCCGCCCTTTAAAGAAACAAAGCTATAAACATTGTATAAACGTGATGAATGATTATTTCTTAAATGATTCGGATCACATGTTTGGCAAATTAAATCTGTTTTAGCAATATCTTCGTTACTCGCCATAAGCATAAAATAATTTAACAATTTTATGCCTTTCTTGCATTTGCTCATAAACAATTTATTGAAACGAAAAGAATTTATTAAAGAAATACATGCAAATACAAAATAAGTAAATAATTAATAAACAAATGAATTTAATTCCTACTTTCTACATGATACTCTTTAAAAGTTAAGTTTTTACTTAAGTTGGTTGTTTGGACATGTTGACTTCCTAAATTACATTTTTTTTGAAGAAAATAATAACCATTAAATAAATGATGGAAAGATTAATAAATGTGAGTGCTAATCAACAAAATTAATTAAAAAGTCGAGCAACAATAATGTAAAATCTCAGTATTGTGGAATACCTACTGCACGACAGTGGAAGGCGGCGAGCGGCTGACTAGACGAATCTGTGAATACCGGTACCCTGCCTACCTTATTTTCGACATTTGTTTAATTAAAATTCAGGATATTTGTATTAAATATTAAGAAGGATTATTACTTTAATTTACCAAACAAAAATTTTTACGAAGATGTCCACAAAAATGCGTAAATCTTACCTAGAATGCAACCGTTTCTCGTTAATAAAAACGCACTTAATGGCAGTTGTAGTAAACATAATCACGTACTGGCAGTAAATAAATGCTAATAATTAACATATAGCTTTTATTTACCGGAATGTATGTAGCATAATCTTTAGAATGAAGGATGGTAGATAACACAAAGCTAGAAATCTGCGTTATTTATGGTGCCATTATTTATTTATAAAACAATAATTGATTCGTTGGTGGACGGCTGGAGCTGGACGTAATTAGGTGCGTTTACCCTATGATCTTTCCTTTGCTTTCTGACTCTTCCAACCTTCTAGTAGTCTTATAAGTAAGAGGTCAACTGGTGCAATAAATGAATGAACTAGTACATAAGCATACTAGAATAATACATGCATCTAATTAAATATTCTTTTCAGATCCAAATCGCCTGAAGACAGTTTATAGTTGTCTTGTAGCTTAAAAGTCTATACGAAAAAAAATATAAACATTAGAACTCATCCAATAGAAGGAAAAGCATTTCTCCTTTCATTCAGAATTTTAATCGGGTTCACCCTATTTCTTTTCGTCCGATGCAAATAAGGGTAGGATATTATGTTGAAAGTTAAATTCCAAAACCAGTTTTGTTTGTCGTTATCACACACGTAAAACAGTCTTAGCATTCATTCTAACCAAGTTTCCTAACAGTTGTTTTTGCAACACCTTTTTTTGCAGAAATAATAAAAATAATTTAGAAAGCATTTGTTTGCCCATTTTTGCCCTAATATGCACATGTTTAACAAAAGTTTGTTAGAATAACTTATTGAACCTTTTACAAACACGAATTCGAACTGCTTTTGATACGGTTTTTAATATAAGCATTAGAAGATTGCTGGATATTAACTATTTTTATGAAAATAGCCCGACAAATTATAAAAGTTAAGTTTATGTAAAAAATTATTTTGAAAGGCAGATTTCGGTGTTTATCAGTACACTGCACGTATACACACTTGTCTAAAGGATTGAGAATGTCAAAGTCGGATGGGGAAAATCGGAATTATATGCGCTACGCGTCACAAAACCACCAAGCTGGGTCGTTCAAGTCAAGCTGCTTGTCAGTTGAACGTATGTGGCGATGTTATATCGTGCAAAAGTATCATCCTGTTTCTTACCTATCCCTTCCGGTCTTTTGTCTAATATATTCATTCAGTTTTGCAATATTTATTTGTGTGAATGGAAAGAAATATACATGGAATGAGACATTCGCAGTTCATAATATCCGTGCAGTTGCCTTTATCAAAAAGACGCAGGTGGTTCCAATAAAAGTTTTTAAGACACAGGGAACTCTAGATATGTTGAGACTTAGGACGTAATAAATTGTTGTAGCCTTGGCAATGTAAAAACTTCTCGAAAACAGCATATACAATATAAAGTTTACAAACTAACCAAGTAGGTAATAAATTACTACTACGATGCATGCTCCATTCTTTTTTTTCCTTCAAACTATAACCTTTAGAATGTCTAAAGTAAGAACGGAAATATTAAAATAAAACAATAACATTGTAATAAAAGTATTAAAAGACATCTATGCATTTTTCACGTAGCGCAGTACAGGCATCATTAAATAGAACTTCGACTCTTTATTCGACGAATTTCAGATCAAAGTGAAGAAAAAATTCTCATAGCCATTAAAATACTAACTAACCTACAACAATTACAACAGGAAGACTAGCATCTTATAGAAAAACAAAAATACTAAAAATTCAAAGTTTTTAGAAGTTATCCCTTCACGGCTTGACAAAGAAAAAAGGTTGAAAAATAAGCAACATGGACATTCGCAAAAAAACGGAATACATACAGGGGCGGATGAAAAAGCTAGTAACCATCCCTTTAAATACATAGAAGAGCTCTTATAGCAAGAAGAAAAAAGTACGGAAAAGATGTGGAGAGATACACACCGCAAGGAGATAGGAAACGCTAAAAGAAGAAACTGGACAAGCAATAAAGCAAACTAAAACCCAAACAACGAATTTAGACAGTATAACTCTGGTTTCAATTAAATTCAGTCTCAAAGCAAGCCTAGATTCTTAAATTAGAAAATTTAAAGGTAGCTGCAAACTAGAGACCTGTTACCTTAGAATCTATGATACTGAGGATTTTACATCGTATTCTGACCAAAGCTACACGAAATTATAAAGCAGAATTAGACCGCAACTCTCGACCTCTCGATTAAAAGTAAACAAGCTCCAGGTGATACTGACTTGCTTATAATGACTACAGCCATTGACAAAGCCCGACCGTTGGATCTGACAGTAGCAGTCATTGGAGAGACACAGACACCCTCTTCATAAAACCTGACCGTGGAAAGAAGAAAACCACTGTGTACTCCACTAAAGAAATGGAGAAACTGAAGCTAAAGGACATGCTCATTCTCAGTGCTTTTACCGGCTGTAATACGACTTTAGCGGCGTACCAAAAACGCAAAGTTGGTTTCATCAAGCAGTATTAGAAGAATCGAGACATTGAGGATGCTGCTAAGGTTTTCTGGAACCCAGACATAACACAGACGCAGATTGAGGAAGCAGGGAACAAATGTCTCCTGCAGTGGTATGGAGCTACCACCAAGGAGACATGCCTTAACAACTTTCGTTACAGATCGTTTTTAAAATCTGTGGCAAGTATCAAGACGGACATTTCCTCATTACCACTATCATAGGGACAGCTAGGTAACATTCATTCAGAATCTACCATCAGGTAACAGTTGTCGAGGGGTAATGAGCTGGACCCAGTGCTGTGGAGATAGGGATAGCCAATCATTTCGCTCCTTTACCCACAAATGACCCACCAGCGCCGGATGATGTTCTAAAAATTATTTTTTGTACCATTGGCAAATGTGAGTGCATTGGCATCGTTGAAGTGCTCAACGATTTGCTAAAACCGCTACAGCAACTGCGACAATGGCACCCCCCTGTTTGAAAACAAAAAGGAAGACGTCAAAGAACTTGAACTTTCTCTAGTAATCATCGATGCCTCTGATAAGGAAACCAATGATGAAAGGTAATCTAAACTATTTCTATTTCTCCAACGTTGTAATTACACTAAACTTTGATTATTGGTTGTTTCCAGTGATCAAGAACAACTTGAACATGAAAAGCCAATATTCCATAAACAAGCACGTCTATTTCGCCCAAAAAGGACAAAATTACGATAACTTCATTCAAAATGGCGAATTCTGACTCTAATTCAATGTAAACTTTTTATGATGTGTTTTTTCTATTTCTCCAACGTTGTAATTACACTAAATTTCGATTATTACTTGTTTCAATTATACAAAATACCTTTTTCTGTGGCATTGAGCTTGAGCTCAACCATTATAATATGATATTTTTTACAAGGAATAATATATTTTTTGGAAATCGCACCATATTTTCAAATTGCTTCAATTTCTGCTTAGTTGAAGATAGAATTTTGTAAAAATACTCATGTTAAAATAGATTTAATTCTCTAAAACTGTTTTTATTAGACACAAAACTGTAAAACAAAATTCTGAGCCGCTACAAGTAGGAGTTAGAGAAAGAACGGGGTGCAAAATATCGTTTTTTTGAGGATTTTCCATTTTGGACCGTGCATATCTAAGAAACTATGAGAGATAGAAAATAGGGTAACCAAACAAACTTATCGGGAATTTTGTAAGCTTTCATAATGTACCTACTGTCTTTTTGGCTAACACGCACCGTTCTTGAGATATAAACGAAAAACCGAAAAACGGGACTTTCTATTCCCCTTCTCAACCATACCGGCGGTCCAAAAGTCCAAGGACTTTTAGTTTGTTCACCTACTAGCTCATCTGGACAAAGTTCTGAAGTCAATCCTTGGCGTCCAAACATTTCTGTCTACACCCCCTGTTTCATTTAGAGATAAATTGTATATATTTTTCATTGTTCTTTGTTTAATTCTATAATTTAATTTAACTAATACTGCCCAATCTTATAAGTTGGTGTATGGGCAGTCATGCCAACGATGTTGTTGTTGATATATAAGGAGAAGAAAAAAACTGTCAAATATAAATTAAGGCAAGTGAAAAATTGTATATTCTAATTACCATACACACAGTCCTTATTCAAAGTTTTATATCATTACGAACTCTTTAAGTTTTCGTCGATTGTGAAACACCCCCCTCGTTGACAGGACTATTTAGAAAAGTTCTTTGTCCTTTGTTCAAAATGCCTCGTAAAGACTTAGAACATCAAAACTCATCGAAACGGGGTTTGTCAGAAATTTTAAAGGTTCCGAAAACTACGATTGCGCGAATTCAAGCAAGTGAAAGGGAACTTCGAGAACAATTCATCGAGGGCGCAAGTGGAGGACAGTAAAAACGTAAACGAGAAGGAAAAAATGCTGAAACTGACGAAGCGCTCAGCAAATGGTTCATCATCGTTATTAAAAGAGGTTTCTGTGTGTCTGGGTCCATGTTAAAATGCAAAAGCCGAAGAATTTGGAAAGAAGTTGAGCTAGAAGCATGAGAGTCTTAAGGCGACCGAGAGATGGCTTTCTCGTTGGAAAAAAAGACACGACATCAAGTTTAAAAAAGTTCATGGGACAAAAGCGAGTGCGGATGTCTTGTCTGCTAGTAAGTGGAAACGCGAAAGGCTTCCTGAAATTATGAGCGAATTTTCACCGGAAAACGTTTATAATGCTGATGAGACGGGCTGTTTTATAAAGCGACTCCAGACGGTTGTCGTTGTTTAAAAAAAACAATTTAGCAGGTTTGAAGAAAGCAATGGAAAGAGTAACTGTCTTATGTTGTACGATCATGACGGAGAATGATACCTCTTACAGAGCGTCGAAAAATCGTAAAACGATACTATGTAACTCAAAGTTTATAGAATATATTATGAACGCCTAGAGCAACTGTTAGTACTACAAATATGTACCAAGAGCAAACAACAAACAGAACAAGAAAGGAAAGAGGAATCAACCAATCGTTTTTAACTCTTTTTCAAAAAATAGAAACTGCAACTATTCTCAAAACATACACTGTGCTGTCTTTGAAAGTATTTCTCATCAAGAAAAAACTTTTGTAACCATAACATCAAAATTTTGTTATTAAGGAAACTGCATGATCCCAAGTGCAAATATGAATATGCCTAAAACCGCAAAAGTTTTTTGAGACCTCCAACGAAACGCTTAAAAGTGACTACTTGAAGTTTGAGTGCCTACTAGGCATTGCTTGTATGCCTTTAGTAGTCAATGAATTTGAGGCAACGTCTTGCCCACCTCTAGTAATTTATACATTATTTATAGGCAAGCAGTCAAGTTGCAGAGCAGAATGGAAAAGTCTGAATTTTTATCATATACCTTGCAACTGGACAACAATTAGTGCCCTGACAACTTCGTCAATAAAATGGTGTAAGAGGTTTAGACCGAACCAAATATATGGAGAAGACTGATCAATCATTGGCAAAACGCAATGCTTGACTCCGCCTGCTGATTTAACTATTTTTGGCAGTTGCCAAACACATTGACTGTAAAAGGTAACCGGTTGCGGTAAGGGAGGCAACAGTTCGGAAAAGTCGAGTCAAGCTCCATCGCAAGGTTCTCTAACGGTCGCAAAGTCCGCCATCATACGTTTGGCTCGTAGCAGCGGCTTTAAACGTTTATTTACAAAGAGGACACTGTCCCTACAAAACACGGAATACGCCTAGAGGATGGCAATCACGGCTATGGGCATTGTGTACTCGTCAAGATTCCAAGACTACATTTTATATGACTTCAGCGACTAAAGAGACGGACGACCGACAATATAGAGACGGTATAGAGCAAGCTTGGTGTTGGTATTTTAAGCATTGATTAATCCTCAACATTATATTGTATCCATTGATAGCATTGTGTTTTGTTTCTAGTAGAGATTGAAATCAGAAAAACTCAAAAAATCTCCCTTTGTTATCTAAGAAGTTACTGTGACCTCCCATAATTGCATATTTTACAGCTGGTGGTGCACTTTCATTAATGGATACATTTTTATAACATTTTTATGTTTGAACTCTTAATTTATAGAAGGATAGCAAAATGGAACTCGGCGGCAGCGTCTAGTAGATAAGACACCAACTGAATTCCCTTGTGAGTGAGTTCGTATCATTGCTATTCTAGTACAACATTCTCAAATTCTTTCCTGTATTTTGCTTTATAACTTTCATTACGGGGATTTTTCAGGTTATACTATCTAATACCGTGGGTAAACTCTATAGTCGAAGATGAGAGATTCGATAGCCAAGGACCACTAACTTAGAGTAAAGCCCAAAGCCATTAAATCCAAAGTAAAAACCAGACTGGTTCATACTATGTAGATGTACAAAATGCAAATACCATCCTGTAATATCGGATTTGCCTGGAAATCGCTTTTATTTGTATCTATAAAAACATTTTAGGCTGATATCAGGCATTCTAATTACATCATGCAATAATAGCTCTACCAATAGCTTGCAGGCTTAATTAAATCGTTTGAAAAACTGAAAATAACTTTCTTGCATTTTCTTCCAATTCTTCAAGTTGATTCTGCTTCCTGCACATGCTAACTTCACTTCATCTGTACTGATCAGGGCCCACCAACAATTATGCTTTTTTTAGGATATTTCCTGAAAAATTCATTCTTTGAAAAGATGTCACTAGAACTTAATCTACTACATAAGCTACAGCCCAAGATTATTCTTGGCAAGTCGATAATTTTCTTACGGCTGGATACTCTTTAATAAAAACTGTTTGGAAACTTTTATTTTCTTTTTTTTTGGGAGAAGAAAAGTTGAATATATGCTTATTATGATTAAATTAAAAAAGAGAAGTCGCAGTGCTTCATTTTGCCATCTGAGTCTTTGATATGAATATGGAGTCTCCTTCAACCTTTATTTGTCTTTACTACTAAGAAAAACTGTTGAAACCCCAATATCAGCTGTTGTCCGGGAATTTATAAGCGGCTCTTCTTCATTCGGTGTTGTTCAGTGATGAGACTCTCTTTAAATCATACAGTGTCTTACTGATGGAGTGGTGGAAACTTTAAGTACAATTTTAATAATCACGCATGTTCTTCTTGGATTTTGTGCCAAATTTTGTTGAACTCATATGATACATTGTATGTAGATCTAACCAAACGCTTTTTCTCCTGTTCATATTTATTGCTTCTATTCAATTTCTCAGAAAACTCATTTCTGTTTCCTCCTAAATTCATATTTTCCAAACCATTGTGCGTGGAATTGTTTAATAAGGTTATTTGAGAATTAGGTTATTGTGATTAATGTTAACCTCCTTTGCTGTAATTTTCCAATTTCCGTCTCGTAATTCAATAGCGAAATAAACTTTATCTCCCAAAGTGGTCATTTATACAGTACATTCCTTGCTGAGTCATGTATTGCATGTACATCTTTCGAACTAATTTGAAGGGATTTCCTCAAGGAGAGAATTCTACAATCTCAGCTTCCCCACATTAATCAAAATTAACATCCCACTAACCACTTAAGGAAGTCTAGAGTTAAATAAAAAGGTCATTCAAGTGTAATGTATAACCATAGAGGAATTTTCCTCTATGGTATAACGAAACATCCACTTGTTTGTTAAGTTGGGCTACCCTTATCATAATAATGCGTATACGGGTCTTCTTGATATTCTCCAAGAGGTAATACTAATTATCATATAATATAAATTCATTTAGGAAACTGCTACCCCAATTCTACTTAATACCGCTATATTAAAATGTTATCACGTCGTAATAAGCTTTTACGACTAGGTTTAATAGAACTTATTTATAATGACAAGCTACATGGAATAAATATCATATATCAAGTAAAATGAACTCGTGCAAGAAGTTTCCGGAATATTTCAAGGGTTGTCGACGCCGACGCACCGAAAACGCTGAAACAACTATTAAAGCAATTTGAGAATGACAAACATTCCCCTAAACGGAGTGTTTCGAGATGATTTTCATGACAATAAAACATTTCAGAAATAACCAAGAGAAAGCCGTAAAATAAGATATTGGTTCGTAAATTTTCATTTCGCGGGGCAATAAACCATTTTATATATAATATAAAAAATAGGATTTTCCAAATTACATCCCACACTTTTAGAATAGAGAAAGAAATTCATGAGGTAAATTTTGTAACAACCGTAGAAAAAAATTGGGTGAGCTGAGAAAGGTTATCAGTTGCGTAATAAATTCTCTCCAAGCCTGAATTTCCAAGTCTGCTTTGATAATGGTGTTAAATATGCGGAAAATTACGCCACACAGTACTGATTCTAATATACGCAATTTGCAATCATTTCAAAGTGAAATAACCTTTTATTGTAAAATACTAACAAAGATTATAAAAGCCTTAAGAAAATTAAAGGCATAATTTGGAGTTCTCATCGTACGCAATGAGATTTTATAAGTAGCAATTTTAATTAGTTTGCTGCTTAAATAGATGAATCCTTTCATGCCTAAGATAAACAAAAGATGGTAATATTAATTAATAAATAACCCTTACACAATTTTAAGCATTTTATTATATGAACAAACTCTAGCGAGTTTTACAAACTTCATTTTTCCGGAACTGCAAAAACCTAATTATCAGAGGTTATCTCGCTAGAATGCTTCGCAATCTTTTAAATTATAATTAAAGACGACATTTAATATTGAAAGTAAAAAGCTTTTTAAAGGGTAATTTTAAAAAGTTATATTTTATAAAGAGCATGTTAATAGGTATTCCTTCCTTTTAGGATATAAAGTTTTTAAAATTCTCCACGAGAACTAAACCTAAATGAATGACTCCCCCTTTTGTAAATTGGTTGGTCGTGGGGAGCTAGGCTAGGCTATTACCTATAGGTACACCTCATGTCGAATCCTGAGTACCTCGAAAGCGGATTAGCGTTGTAAAACCCGAGGACATGCGGCCGAGTTCCAACTTTTATATCATGTTAACCACTTTTACAGCCTTAATCCGCTTCTGCGTCACTCAAACCTGAAAGATAACGAAAGCAATTTACAGCAAAACAAACCGCGTGCAATCAAAATTTCACACAGAAAGTATAATTTTCAAAGAGAAGATTAGAAAAAAACATGTTGAAAAACGTCCGTTTAAAATTTTGTTGACAGAGTAAAGATTAATGAAATGCGAAAGACTTTGATTAACGCTAGCGTACACAGAAAATTGCAAGTAAAAGAAATATACTTAGCTTAACGTAATTTAGCAAGAAGTTTTTTTCGCGTTGATGGTTTTCATGTGATTTTCTTTAATCGCCTTTTCAAGGGCCATTTATGTTCGCATTTTTAAAGCGATAAATTTAAATTAAAAATAAAATTAAAAAGTTAGACGCAAATTAATAGAAGCTTAAAAGCGTTATGATTCTATCGAGGGTGTTCTTCCAAAAGATCAAAAGGTTACATCATGATTTATAATACTATCACACAATATTACTAAGAAAAGTAATGCAAAACGATTGTGTTTACGTTTAAAGACTATCGTCATCTCTACTAGCATAGGTGTTTAGTGAAAATATGTCGCATGTTGCGCTCTGTATAGTTAAAAATAATTTTAGGGCATAAAGATGTTATTTCCTATTTTACTAGTTAAATGCTTTAATATTTCTCTTTAATATTCCAAATAGAAAATGCTTATTGCGCTCCATACATCAACTACATTCAAAAAATCTAGAAGATCTTATTAACGGCGACAAACAATTTTTCTCTCTCGTCCACCACATCTGAGTTCATTTGCATGTAAAACTTACGCAGCGCTTGCTAGAGTCAATCCGACTTTTAAAATACAGTCTCAGATGGTAGGCAGTTCAAAGAGTAAATGATCATGATTCTAAAGAAGTACTGACGCTGACGTGGGGTAGTACAAAAAAACACGGTTCTGATAATCTAGTCCTCAAAAGTAAAGTAGCACTAGCATTCCTTCTAGTAGACGAATCACAGCAGTATATTCCACCCCACGGCTTGATGTAAGTGTTATAAAACCTTCTATAAGCATTGTTTGAATCAATATAGCATCGAATTAGCCCTACAAATAATACTGTTGATATGTTCCTGCCAACGTAAAGTTAATGTTAAGGTGGCACCCAGATTAAGTTACTGCTCTACAGAGATGATCAAATACTGTTTGGTTGTAGAACATAAGGCAGAAATTATTGCGGTTAAGGTGTAGGATTGTTCATTTATTGGGAGTAAGAGAGATGAGCTACCGATTGCCTCGTGATTTTATAACGCTAAACTTATTCTGTAGGGTGTGGTGATTAGAAAGCGAATTACCATAAATTGCTATACCATCGGCATAAGAAACTTGTGACAAGTGTAAATTATGGATTAGGTTTGCTGTATATACAAGAAAAATGATCAGACCTAAAGATGATTCTTGTGGCAGACCAGAACTAACTTCATGTATGGGTGAACTATTTTACCATTCCTTACATAATATCTTTTTTTGACAAACAGTTTACTTCGAACATCATAATAAAAAGAATTTTACTCCATGAATTCTTAGCATACAGCAGATTTGTCACTGTAGAATGACAAGGCGCAAACCCATACCCACTTTATTGTCCAATAAGTAGATCCTAATCTTCTACCCTAATTCTTTCCATTATTTCTAATGGCACAGATAATAAGCTTATTGATCGATAATTACTCGGATTAAATCTCCGGTCTGCATAAGCAGTAATTGATGCTTCCAACCAGACCTAAGGTAATGAATAATTATCAAAGGCAAACTGCATAATATGAGGCAGTAAGAAGACTACCGAAGAGAACAGATAATATTCCACTCATTCCAGGTGCCGGCGAGATGACCAGATTCTCAATATTAGGTTTTACAACGTTAGCAGAAAAACAGATAATTATAACTGTTTTGAATTTGGCATGTTTGCTAGTGGGTAAGAAAGTTTTTTTATGTCTAGGTTAACATAGGCTTAGTGGTAAGTATTAAGCAAAATCGGGAAGAGTGGCCTATGCGCGTGAAGACTTAAGAAGGCGTATTACTCGCAGCAGCTCGAACGTCGGAGATGGGAGGGTTCACAGACAACTTACCATATATTGAATTGGAAATGCAATAACAAACCTCACTTATTACTTGTGGATGTCACAATCTATATGGGTGCCAGAAGCCAAGACAAGATCAACACGTTCGCTGGTGTGGCTCCGCACCAGAAACACTCGGTATGTGTTGTAAACCTGCTTTGATAATAGTGAACACTGTACTCAAGTTCTCCTTAAATTTACCAAGAGGTTATACTGACTTAATCTTAGTTCTTTTACTTATACAAAATCACAAAAAAATGTGCCTAACTAACTTGCACTACAAACGTTCGATCGAGTTCAGCAATCACTAGAAGCCATGTTGTATACTCTAAATTTTTATTCAAAAGCAAAACAAAGGTGCTTCCTCAATACACCGTACACTGGCCCAACATTTGGTTTACCATTACCTGTACAATGTTATATACTTTTCCTAAGCAAATTAACAGACAGTACCCAAGAAATACTAAAGTATTATGATGATATTAAAAATGTAAATGTGATGATATTAAAAATGTAGTGATATTTGAAAATGATAAAAAAAAGAAAGTATAAAAAAAAATTTGTTTTTTGGTTTGTTTGATAAATGTAATGACAGTAAAAAATAAATTAATTAATATTGTCAAGAAAATAGCGTTTTAATAAAAAAATTAAGAACCAAACGAAGAAAAATAAGGACCCTGAGAAAAAGAGCTCTCCATATCATATCAAAAAAAAATTGGCATCCCAACGTGGTAGGGCAAGTTAAATAAAAGACATAATTATCATTTTGTTAGTTGTCTGTTGGTGCAAGATGTCAAAGCGAGGTAAATCGGTAGATAGTAGAAAAAGGGACAAAAGAGAAGAAGAAAATATTGAAATTGAACAGATGGAAGAAGAAAGTACAAGTATGGAGGAGACCATGGGAGATGTTGAAAAGGGAGATAAAGAGCAAAAAGAAATAAGACAACAACAACCAGATTTACTTCAAATATTAATAGAAATTAAACAAGACCAAGATAAAAGATTTGAAGACCAAACTAAAAGAATAGAAGACCAAACTAAAAGATTTAAAGAGATTAAACAAGATAATACTAAAAGATTTGAAGAAATCAATCATAATCAAGAGAAAAGATTTGAAGAAATTAAAAGAAAATTTAAAGATCATGAGAATAGATGGGATAATATTGTTCAAAACATGAGAGGTGAAATACAAGAAGAGGTGAATAATAAGATAGATGAATGTCAGAATGAAATGCGTAGGAAAATAGAAAGACACCAAGAAGAAATTATCAACATGTTACAAATAAGGGATGCAGATATAAATGAGAAAATTAAGGAGCAAGAAAAAGCACAAGGAAACTACCAGCAGAATGTGAAAATAGAATTAGAAAAAATAAACAAAAATGTTGAAGAGAAATCAACAGCAGGTAATCATGGACCAAGTCATTATTGTATATTAGATAGCGGAATTCAAAATATGGCAAAATTCTCAGTAAACCACAAACGAATAAATTCAAAAGAAAGAATTAACAGTTCACCAATCAGAGATGGAAATCTGAAAAATAAGATAAAGACTAATTACCAAAAAGAACAATTTTATCAAAATAATAATAATAATGAAGGAAAATTGAAATGTACTCTTAACTGGCAGAATAAACTAAGAAAAGCAAGAAAAACGAAAAGAAGAAGCAAAATGAAGATGACAATGAAAAATAAAAGGTTGGAGGGGATCAAAGTCAAAAGAAAATCTAAAAATAAGACTAGAAAGAAAATAAGGAATCGAGGTATTAAATATTTAAGAAAGATAGTAAATCCAAAATAAGGATAGAAAAATATAAAATGATAATGAAAGAACATTTGAAGAATTTACTATCAGGAGTCAGAAAGGAACAAAGAAATTACAAATGCAGAAAAAGAAAGAAAATCAAAGAACTAGAATAATGCTACAAGAGAATGTTAAAGTAAAAAATTAGAAGCCAATGTTGACAAAAATAACCAAAGAAGAATAGGTAACATTGCGTATTAGGTTTGACAAGAAGGTATGAATGATGCTTGAATGAATGTGTTAAAGATAATCATAATGAGTTAAATAATTATTAATGAAGTATTATTAAAATGATGATAATTATGAAGATTTGAATATGAAGTTAGTAGAATAATAATGATAATAATAATAAATAATTAATGATATGATTGATAATATTAAAAGAAAAGGTCAAAATATGATCCTTAATATGAATAAGTAAAGATAAAATATGATATTGAAGTAGATAAATGAGGCAGGGAGTTAAGTTATCTGAAGAAAACGTTACTACTAGAGAAAATAATTTTTGCAATTTCTTAAGAAGTTGTAGAAAATGATTTGTATGAATGCAGCATGAACGAAAGCTAGTTGGAGAATAGAGGAAAATAAGGGAGAAATAGGAAGGAAAGGTGGAATAAAATGAAAATATCGAATATTGAGTTAAAAAAAACAATAAAAAAAATCCTGTATAAAATGTTAATAATGCTAAGTAAACTTATAAAATTTTAAATTGTTATTCTGTTAAAATAATGTAATGTCAAAGTGACAATTAACAAATGTCAAAAATGACAATTAACTAATGTCAAAAAAAAATGAATGAATGACAGTTGCCTAATGTCAAAATGACGTTCGACAAATGTCAAAGTGCAAGACCGTCAATTCAAATAATTAAGGTTAGAATAAAAACATAAAATAAAACAATATTAAAAAAAATGATTGTGGTATATCATGAAACAAAACAATATCTATTATATTACATAAGACAAATAAAAGAAACAAAGATCAAATTGTAATGGAATTCACAATTGAGCATATTTTAGTTAATATTAATCAAAATTTAAGGTATAGTATAAAACGCTTAAAATTTATATTTGAAAATGATAAAAAAAGACAGTATAAAAAAAAATTTTGTTTTTTGGTTTGTTTGATAAATGTAATGACAGTAAAAAATAAATAAATTAATATTGTCAAGAAAATAGCGTTTTAATAAAAAAGAGCTCTCCATATCATTACAGTATGTTTACTCTCGTTTATTTATTAAAAAACAAAAATAAAAAAATGTTTATAAAAAAAATACAAAATTTGACAGAAGAAGTTAGAATAAGTGTATATAGACCAAAGGCACGAATATAAAAACACTGAGTTTAGCAAATCAAATCAAAATACACAAAACTTTGTTTAAGCGTCAAAACGTCAGTATGCACTTCAACACCCAACTTTACATAATCGTCAAATGTTCAATACTGTCAGTTAGATCTCCCAAACAAAGTAATTATTAAGCGACGATTTTATATTAACGA
>VTPC01091181.1:11146-58336 GCA_011009095.1 Ignelater luminosus
TGTTTCTTTCTTTACTTAATACAAAAGTTTTTGAATTATATTTACCAAGATAAATGTAAACTAGAAAATTACTTTAGTTTGCACAGATTGTATTTACCGGATATCGCAGAGACGCTCGTATTATAATCATTAATTCTATCACACTGTTATTATTTCAGTCCCACAATTTCCAAAGAAAACTGACGTTTCTCTATTAAAAGGTAGACGCGTATCCAAGTAACTGCTCTGGAAACGATTTAATTTCATAATGGAGCATAAGCAAGTAACATGACCCTTTATAAGGAACAAGCTTTGTAGTGTCGCCAAAACTGCTAAAACTACTATAAGCTTTGAGTATCATTATCATGTCACTATTATACATCAAAATGAAATCTTGATACTTTTTCAAAACTACCCTTTCAGTTCCTTTCTCAAACGGAAGAATTAAAATGGTTACAAAAAATATAAATACGTAATTAGTAAAAAAGGTATTTAAATAAAGCAGGAATACTTTCAACTCAATTTTTTCTGAGGGAACTTTTAAATCGTCTGATGATCCCCGCAGCAAATTTCAATTTAAAAGACTTTCATCACCCCATTTAATTCTGATTACTTTATGCCTTTCTGTCTGTTGTCTCGGCAATATAATATTCTTTTAACGCGTGCATTAAGAACGATGAAAAAATTGTTCTGGTTTAGACGTCTATTAAAAGCGAACTTTTGTTTGTATCTGTTTTGCTTTAGGTTACGTATTTTCACGCTCTATTAAGTCCTGGATGAAGGGTGAGAAAAAAGGGAAAAAAATATTTTATAAAGGGATGTTTTATTATTTCGACGCCTATTGGGGCTGACTGACGGTCGTAATATTATAAGAGTGTGGACTTATTTTGGTGTTTCATTATCTATAAAAGTTGCTTTTGTGATAAAATCAATATAATTGCAATGGTCGAATGAAACAAAAGGGCTTTGTTGTCGGGCATTAAACGTTTTATCCATTCTAGTCGAGAGAAATAATTAGAGCAGCCGTCGTTGCTCCGCTAGTGGTCCGGGACTTCGGGGTTGTCCAAGTCCGCTACCATTAATTATAGAAAATAAATTTCAGTTATATTATGAGCAGCGGAATTTCATTAATGTTAGAATCGATCCATAAATTACATCGGATCTGTACTCGTCGCATGCTCGAGAGATTTTCGTTTCACGGAAGATTCTATATCACGATGGAGAATTACTTTCTTATGTTTCTTATCGCGTTTCCGGGAAAGATTGTTTTTAAATCTTAAGGGAAAACTGTTTCAACTAGCATTGATTGTTTTCTACGGCAATTTGTATCATGTGTTTCGTCGTTTTCTGTATGGATTTATTTGCTCGTAGCGTTCGCCGTTAATGCAGAATTGCATAAATACGCAGGGAACTATTCCACATTTGACTTTGCATGGAAATACCGAGAAACGAAAACAATTTCCGGATTTAATAATTAATTGTTAACAATATATGTAGCTTAGTGAGCTGTATTATTCGTATTCCCGTTGTAAAGTTTGCCAACTTCATACGGTTTGCTCATTTGCATTACTCTCGCAGTTGTATCTGAGTAAACGGTATTTATAAACTATGTGGGTAATTAAATTGGATCCCCGTATTAATTATTTTACTTTTTATTAAAAAAGTAACAAAACTCCAACATTAATTTAAAAGCACAACAGGGAAATGCTCGTAATGATGAAACTAATTACCTTCTGCATTGGATAACTTAAGTAAACGTACATCTGTGACAATATTTACTTCCCGCTTTTGTTGTGGACACATCTACTAAATATAATGAAATTCAGAAGTAAAATAAAAATAAAAAGTTTTAAGGGTGTCGCATGTAAATATTTATATCCTTCAATGGCAAAAATTAATTAAAAAGGGAAGTTTCAAGAAATTTCAATCGTGCCACTTTTAAAGTAGACCTTAAAGAGAGAAGATTAGTCGGCAGTTTTATTGGCACATCACAAAAGCTATTACAAAGTTTCGTAAGTTGCGTTTCTAAATTGACAGTTACTATCGTGAAGAATTAATTAGACTATTTGAAATACACTCACTAACACCAACCCTTTTTCAGAAACAAAAACAAATGTATCTAATTTATAAAATAAAGACAACTGATATATGTACCAACAAACAAAACAATTTCGAATTAATGACTAACGCAAGTTAGAGGTAAAAAGGTGTTGGGAATTTAAAGAACTATGAAAGAACATAAATTTGTTTCAAATAAAAACCATCGATTTAATGTTGGTTACTCGTAGGGATTTCTCTTGGTCGACGTTTTATAAACAAAATTTAAACTTTTGAGTTCAAAACTGAAATAATTATGATACAGTTACAGTAGCGTTCTCTTATCGATTTCTGTTATAAACTGAATAATGTATTTAAAATCGAACGTACAATATGGCGCCTTTTAATCTAGTGCATGTTACAAATATTTGATCGCCATCAATGAAATCGCCAGAACCTGTAACTACTTATAAAGGCGATAAAAAGTTCCAACAAAGCTTTTAACGTTAGAGTTGATCATTACCAGTAGTTAACAAAGACGTAACACAACGTAAGATTTTGCATATTTCATGGCAAAGTGAACTCCCCTCATACATAATAAAACGTAGTAGCAAAGGATTCTAAAAAGCTTTGATGTTAATTTAATTTGACTTTATAAATTTGCTCCATTATTCTTATCCCCATTCAATTGTAATTGAAAGATAGTAGTTGCCTTACTCTTATTTTTTTTAATTAAAATAGGATTGGCACTCAGTGGTGGAAAGGTATGCATAGGCTTAAGCTAACCAGTGGAAGCTTAATTAATACTCTTGCCTCTTTACGACCAGAACGTCTTATAAAAATTGTTATTAGCGTGATAACAAACAATTCGTAGAGAATGACAATAATACTTATTAGAGTTGAGTTTTTGAATTTAGACCCGTTTAGGATTAAGTGCTGTGGTGTACAGTTCTAGTTAAGAAATGACCGTTGTCCGTAGTAGAACTAAGGAGCTCTGCACACTGCAGCACGGTCGTCCAAAAAGCTCAAATTAGAAATCCGAAAATGAATTATTTGAAATATGTTTTATTAGTAATGTAGCATTATTACAAGAGTTATAGTCTTTTCCGATCGTTTATCATTCCTTTTTTAATGTGTATGACGCAGAACCATAAGTTAGAAAAGTAGATTTTAAAGAAATTAGTTTTATTTGAACCGTGGTGGGTTAACACTTGGCAGGCAGGTAGCCGTTTTATAATACTTTTACCTGCATCGTTTATCTTTCTAAACATAAATGAATAGGAAAAGGATGCATACGGCAACACAACTAACGAGTATACGCTTATGGATGGCATAATATAGAAAGTATGGGCTAAAGGGAAATAGAAGATTTTAAGTTCTGGTGGACTTGTGCAGTCAGGATAATCCGAAACGGGTCTAAATTTAAAAATTGAACTATACCTGTGAATCCATGCAATTAGGTTTAACGTCTAACAAATCTCAGTTATTCTACCTAAGTACTGACAGACGACCCTAAGATAGCCAGAGGCAATAATGATTAATAATTAACACTAAAAGAGATAGCTGGCTACCTCTTTCTAAAGTCTCGCAAGAGGTTTTCAGAAGAAGAACCTTGGGAAATAGGCAACCCAAGAAACACACAGGCCAAAAGTGAAAAAAAGGAATTTTACTAAATAAAATACCATATACAAAACCTGTTGTTATCGTGTATCGTATTATTGTGTATCAATAACGCTCGTGGGATAGTGTGTTGAAGATGACCTCTGCTAAGTCCGTCAGTATTAAGAGATCCGTCAATAGATGGCAAAATACAAAATTTAGTGCAATTCAGCGTATGTTGCACGTGCATTATACATGCATGGTTTCCAGAAAAGGCAGAGCACTATTTTCCTCTTTTTGCTCTACTGTCACATTCCTGAAATGCAGTTATCATTTTTGTACACTGACTAGTTCCAGTTAAAGACCCATTTACAACCAATTCGCTAACGGCACACTTCAACCGCGTAGTCTGAATTTCGTGGCATTACTGGTAGGTGTTTATATTAGAAATTCGCTGTCGGTTTGGCTAAACTTGTTGAAGCATGCAAACTGCAAATCTCCACTTCAAGTTTCAATTAAATTCAGTTTTGACACATTCGCAGTTTGCCTTATTTAAAACTTGATTGTTTTTATTTGCCTGTTGTTCTGTAGCTATAACCTTAAAAAATCGTAAAATTGATTTTATTACGATTTTTATGTGTAAAAAAATGCGCACCTGAAAATTCATTTTGTAATTAAAATAAAAACAAAAATATTTAGTTACAACTCCAGGTAAATGTAAAACTGAGATTTTTTTAAAGTGTTTGTAAATTTAAATGCTTTTTGATTTTGTAGGTTATAATTACGGATGATAAAAAAAGTTAGTGGCCTTATTAGGTAATTTAGCTTGTGTGTTGGTTTTAAAAAAGCAATACCAGATTGGTAATATAAAATGCAACCAACGGAAACCAAGAAGATACTGGGTACATCCAATTCCACAAAAGCGTCACTACCAGGGACATTATGAACATCTACTACAAGAGATGCAACTATACGATAAAGCCTTGTTTTTTAATTTTACCCGTAATATGTCTACATCATCATTTGATAAACTGCTTGGGTTAGTAGAGTTTCAATTAAAAACAACCTCACGGTGCAACCAATTTCTCCTGGATGTCGTTTAGCAGTTACTTTTTGTTTTCTAGCAACTGGTGATTCTTATGCTAGTATGGCATACGTTTTTAGATTAGGTGTACCAACTATATGGGCTATTGTAAAAGAAACATGTAATGTGTTATGGAACATCTTGTCACCACTTTATTTGCAAAGTCCAAATACTAAACAGTTTAAAATAATTGTAGATGATTTTTATTATAAGTGGCAATTTTCGAATTGTGTTGGTGCTATTGATGGCAAACACATAATTATTCAAGCACCACCTAACCGTGGTTCAGTTTATTATAATTACAAAAAATCTTTCAGCATAGTCATGTTTATTATAATTTTATATTTGTTGACATTGGAGCATATGGCAGCCAATCTGATGGTGGGATTTTAAATGAATCAAAATTTGGTTAGAAGTTAATTAATCATGAACTAAATTTGCCATCAGATGCACTATTACCTGGTGATAATGTACATATCCCATTTTATTTTGTGGGAAATGAGGCTTTCCCACTTTTGCACAAATTTAATGCGTCCATTCAATAAGACTAGGACTGGATCTATGGATGAAGCAGAAAGAATCTTTAATTATAGTTTGAGCAGAGCTCGCCGATTAATTGAAAATACATTTGACATATTAGTAGCTCGCTTCAAAATATTCCATCGAGTCATTAATGCTGCCCCAGAAACAGAAAATAGCATAATTGAAGCTTGTGTATGTCTACATAATTTTATTAAGACGGAGGATAGTTCAACATATTCCAATTCAAATTATATTGATAGAGAAGTCGATGGTGGGCTAATTTTGGGTGAATGGAGAAAGGATGTACCCCAAACTACTGCTGTGCAGCCCTCATCTTCTCTTTTCAGAAGCCTAGGATCCAGAAATCAGTCAAATTATATTAAACATATGGTGTAGGATCTAACATTGCCCCATAGCAGTGGGAACAGATTAGAAACATTTGAGCTTTTCAAAAGAATGCAACATAATATAAAAATATGGACAAGACTTAATTATAAAAAGCTGTATTTAGAACATTTAGATAATTATTAATAAAAAAACTATGTATTATAAAAAATGTATGTTTTTATTTACAAAATAGATTGTTGTATTTTCTGAACGCAACCTTCTTTTGTGCTGCAAAAGTGTGCATTGCTATCTCGTCCATAAACTCTTCTGCAGTGTCAGCAGGAAATTCTTCTAATTCTGCTTTTAAATAACTGCAGAAGAGTTCCAGTTGCACCGAAATGGAATTGAAGCTTCCTGGGAAAATGCCTAGTCTCTTAGCAAACTTGTATAACCTTCACAGGATAGACGCAGAACTAACAGAGGCGTTCCGCAAAATTAAACCCTTGAAGTATCCAAGCTTCAGATTCAGGTGCGATTTCGCTAAAGTTGAACCCCAATAGAAATAATCTACATACCTTGTAGCAGTTTCATGTTGACACAGACGGCAGTTCTCTTCTTAGAGTGTTCACAAGGAGACGACCTGCTTTATTTATTTAAAAAAGAAATTATTTCAGCTATCACCGGTACCATGCAATGCAGAACGGCATTGCAATACCCAACATAACAAATCATTTTATGCTTTCTCGGAATATTACAAGGACATCTATTATCAGATTTCCTAATCTTTACTTTAAACTTGAGAAGCTCTGACGTTTTCTCAATAGCAGATAAGATGGTGCCAAATCCACAAAAATATGTAAACAAAAAAAATGCAGTTCAACTAAGAAAATCTCGAAGAAGAAACATCCGATACATAATAAGTAGGATGTACAAAATAATTCTGGCTTCAAGATTATGCTTTAGTTTTCCTCTAATATGGTTTAAGATTTAATTCATAAAGATTTTAATGGAAGAAAATTTATTTCTAATTAATTTGTTTACCGTTTACGTAAACAAATATATTTTTCTCATTCATATAAATCGTACTGATAATTTCAGATGTTTCTAAACTCAATTAGTTTTATTTATTTCAGTTGTTTCTTTAAATTTGTTGTTAGTTTTACTCTATAATTGTTTAACACGCTGCATAAAAAGTAGCAAGAGATAAAACAGAATAGATTCAAAACCAAATATTTGATATAGGTAGAAAAACTTAAAATGACGAAATTATTAAAACGCACAATCTAGTATTTAAACTAGTGAGGTTAGTTGAACTTATGAGGACTGAACTAAGAGTAACATGGCAATCAGTCTACAACGTCGATTGTTTCAAATGGTGGATACCTTGAAATAAAGATTTACAAACTGAATAATAAGGAAAGCCTGCGAGATTAGAAATAGTTTATAATTTATTTAGAAAGTTTCAAGACGCTTCATCGGCATATTTCTATCTGAATAAAGGGATCTACAAACTTATAAGCAACATCAAATTAGTTTTAGAAAATTAAAAAAGATTGGAAGTTTAAAACCTAGATTATGTGCATATTAATCATTTTTCAATGTATACATATTGGGAAATATTAAAGTTTTGGTATAGAATCAGAAACGAGGAGTCCCACACAACAAGATTTGTGGATAAAATAGAATGAAAGTAACAAAAGTATTTTCATGACTTTCCTTTGTTTTGTTGTAAAATAACAAAGCTGCGTTTTTTAATGAAATGCACCGATAATTCTCTGCAAATCACCTTCTATTAAAGGATTTCCCCTCTCATTTTTATTCATACTAAACAAACCACATCTTCCTTTTATATTATACCGTTTATCTTTAGGGTTTTAAAACATTCTTTTTGATTTATTATTTTACGTTGGTTATGTGTATTAATTGTTTCTTTGCCGCCAGCTATTTTAAATACACATCATTTATGCACTGGAAGTTTTATAAGCTTGTCTGCGGAACTGCAGAAGAGCCGCAAAATATTACGTTTCATAAAATAAAAGATAGAGACCTCGGATCCATGCTAAAATGTCACGCATTAAATAACGATGTATAATACAAAATGAACCTTTTAAAGGGCGAGGCTTTAGAAGTGCACACATATAAAAGTTAATTTGAACGGTGCTCGTTTATGTAGAATTAAGGCCAGAAGTACCTGAGTCGAATACGGAATTCTAATAAACATAAATGGTGCTCTGGGGACGAACACCAGCTGCTCTTACCATGATGGAAATTAAAATCTTAGGCAATACATCAGTATTGCAAGAGAATGTAGATTACACCTACTTTAGATAATTAATATCTATTAAGAGTATCGCCAGGCACCTATGAAAAAAGACGTTATCATTATGAAAGCATCATTTAATTTTTGTTAAAGCATTCACAAAACTAATTTTATTTAGTAAACACTTCGTTAATTAAAATAATTACTTTTATACTTCATCTTGTTTGCTAAAGTGGGTAATTCCACATTTTTTTTATCAAAAGATTCCAATAAATAAATAAAAAGAATTTCATGCCTAAAAATAATCAATTGCTAGTTAAAACAAATGTTATTTAAGTTAAAATAATTGTCTAAGTAGCACCTAAAGTAGAAGTGGACAACCAGAACATTGAGTGTAAATTGGCCCATAAACCACTGTTGGCCCAAATTTTGAAGAATTCTGACTACTACCGCTCGCATGCAAAGTATAACAGTCGATATACGTAGTTCCCACCACACTTATTTTTCATGCAGTCACTTTCATTCTTCTGTTATTGTAAAAACAGGCAAATTTTAAATTTTTAAAAAGTCTCAACCGCGTCCGACTTGAACTTTGGTTGCCCACCGCTATCATCAAAGATTATTCGATAAAATCTCATAAGTGATACAGAAACGTTCATGTACCGAAACATTTAACCGGCTTAGAGAGACGACCTTCCTTAGCGACATTGCTAATTTGGATTTTGATGTAAAGATTTCTGAAACAACGAAAACCGCATAAGGAGTATCTTAACATGTTCAGTAGCGTTGACACCGATTCCTGAGTAACAAAACAAGGCATCTTGTGATAAAGATATAAGGACAGCTATTTTTTGATAAGCCCGCATAAACTAAACGTAAATCAAATGCTGTGGTGATCTCAGCCAGTACCTAATATAGTGTCTAAGAAGAAGTGAAGGCAAGGATGTCTCATTCCTTAAAATATTACGGTCAAGTTAGTACTTGCAAACTCAACCTGTGTTTGACAAGTTACCGACCGTATTTTTTCAGGTCCTAAATATTCTCCTTGAAATATAATTAGGACTACTCAGCTCGTGAGTCAACTATCATATACTTATGTACACTGGGCCAGCACTACAACTCATTTTTAACTTTTTAGTTTTCTTAATTCTAAACGAATTAATTCTTCTGCAAAGATTTGCTACAACTTGTATTATGCATGATAAAAGAGAAATTTCTCATTCTTTTCTCAACGGACCAAATGGTGAATGCACAAAAGATGCAGTAGAATAAAATAAAGTTTCACTTTTACAGCACTCTAATGAAGAAAATAAAAACTTCTATTGGACTTGTCCTGACCAACGAAAAATTGAGTAGAATTATAGTCTTTCCGGTCATGGTAAGAACTAACGTCGGTGCTATTGAGAAGGCATTCTAGAAAGAATGACAATGTAGAATGTTTTAAAATTCCGAAAAATGTAATTTGCTTAAAATAATTAAATTAATGAGGAACATTTATATCTTGTTAGAAATACACCAGCAACGGAACCGACTAAACGTCTTTAATCTACCATTGCTAAATAATATTATAAGGACACGGTTTTGTCAAAATCTTGATTCAAAATCAAAACCAGTGATGTTCTTTTTGCTTGAAACTAAATTGCTACCAAAAGAAGAAGTAAATAACTATTACGACGATAAACCAATGAACTGTTTTTACCTATTAACTACGTCACGGTTGACAAAATAGTTCCATATTTGCAATAAGAATTAACCCATTCATTTGATGAAATAACAGTTTCCAGATTTGAATTGTGTCGAAATTGGACTTAGGTCTTTCAAGGTGTATCGTAAAGGATCTTCTTGAGAGAAGTAAAAATCAAAACTCTATTTGCTGCTTTAGAAAATTCTGTACTAAAAAAAGGCCATGATTCTTAAAAAAATGTCCTATTTAAAGCTTAGTCAAAATAGCTTCCAAAATATGTAACTGTACATCTTGGGACCACCAAGCGCTTAGGCACGAGTAGATTTCTGTTATTAATTCTATCATCACGGATGAAAAAATGTACCTGAAAGGTCTTCACCCTAAATTATCCAAGAAAACCATTTAAGATGAGTCTTGTGTTTTCAGAAGGAAAAGCTCACTTGTAAGGCCTTAAAATTCTCATCATGAAGTACTACAACTACTAATTCTTTGCAATTTACTACCACTGGGATTATAAAGTCTGCTTACAATTCACAAAGAGGACTTTTTCTTTCCTTCGACCTACACCCTACACCATATAATTACCTAGGTGACTATACCAATAAGTGTATGGATAAGATCTCATCCATATCGCTTAGTCCACATGCTTTATTCAGAAGATTCCTGAGTTTAACTTGGAACCTGCAGATTTACTTATTATAAATTCTTAATGTAAACGGCAGACAAACCATGCCCGTATTCTGGAAGCATCATAACAACATAACCAACAACAGATTCATCTTCAGAATTGCAGACCGCGATTCCTTTTCTATCCTTTCCTTTCTCAAATTCCCTGATAGACCATGCGTTTTCATTTCTGAAACTAATGATCTTCATAAATATTACTGTAGAAAGGAGATGCGTATGCTGCATTCACTATCTTTTTTGCTTTCATTTACAAAGCGACTGTTGCAGACACGATGCTTCACAGAATAACAAGAATCACATTTTCAAGTAAACCAAAATCAGATTTTGCTTCCCCCATAAATCTAAAAATATTTACTGCTCTGCTCGAGTGCAAAATTTTATACTAGTAAAACTAATCGTTGCTTTGAAAGTAATTTAGCTGAAGTTAAGCACTGTATCAGAACAAGCTTCTTGTTATATTCTGCCGTAACTGAGCATCAGTTCAAAACCGGTCACAATCTTATGTTCAATAAATTGTTTGTTAATACCAAGTCTCATTTTTAATTTATTAAAAAAAATCCGTACCTACTTAATTAATTATCTTCAATGAGGTTGATTAACTGTGACCCTTGTCTTTCTTCCTTCAGGTCAAAAAAGGCTTTTAATCAGACAGGAGCACGGTGAATACCCCACGTATATTCAATCATTTTTATTTCGTTTCAAGTATATTCTAATGTAATATACTGATATGATATAACGAAATGGATTACAAAATTGGAACCTAAAAAAAGTGAAATATATAGAATTCAACTAGTAACGCGTTGCTTACAAAGTTAATTTAACTTCCAATTACTACATTTTTTACAAACTATTGAAGACCCCTTTGTTCTGTTACCTTCGAATATTAAGAGAATTTGCACACTCGAATAACATTAAAAAAGAAAGATAAAAAATAATTTAGGAAACCTTTTAGGAGAAATGTTGAAGAAGAGCAATTAATTTTTAAACGAACAGAAAAGAAAGAAATTTGTAAACGAGGTAAAGAAAAGTTTCTAAATTGGAAAAAGATTTAATATAAAGGAGCCTGGCGTTGAGCGAATTGCGTGCAACAAATAAATCCCACATTTTGTTACTTTTTGTTATCTAGCGGTTTTACAGTGAAGGAAATTTTCTAGAGAAGCGTTTTTAAAGCTTTTATTAAGGATAAAAGCAAAAGGACAGATGACAATAATGCCAGAAAATGCTGACTTATCTCCAATGCAATAGCACTCCTTTCAACCTCGATTATCTACAAAATCGAATAGAAAGTGGACACAACTTGAAACTCCTTTTATTTATAAAAAATACACGTCTAAAGAAGGATTTTTCTTTTTTTGTGTTTTCCCTTATATTTACGTGTGCTTTTATTTCGTTCTACGACATAAAGTGATTAGTCCCGATATTAGATTTGTTCTCGACGTGTAATCAAACTAATAAAATTTATTAGAAAAATCAAAGTCAAAATTAATTAATTAAGGGTAAAAAGACGCTTTACAAACAAATATCGGATAGAAAATAAATTATATAGAGATCGCAATAAGTTTTAAGATTAATCTTAGCTAAATAAGAGAAAAGCGAAGTATCAAGAAAGTTGCGAACGAGGTTAGCTCAATCTTTTCGTGAAATCCAATCAAGTGCGGCTTTCTGTTTGAAGAGATAGAAGTTACTTACATAATGTAATTTTCATTAATACGACGAACAACTGCTCACCATTCAGAACTTGATTTCATTTAAAACTTTTATAATTATCTTACATTAGAATCTTGCGACTTCCATTTATTAAGTTGAGAAAGATTTTAGGACATTCGTTTACCAGAATAATGAAATCAATGTGTTATCGCAGAATATCTGTAAACACAAGCGTGTAATTTCCATATTATTGTTTGCCAATAATGAAACACGGAGAAATTCGCAAACTAATTATATACAGATCGGTAACAATATTATCTCTGATACGTATTAAATTACTATCACTTGTCAAACGAAAAATAAATTGTTCTTAGCAATTCTGTGGGGTATACTTTCACTTATCGTATTTCTCTTGGTTTCCAATTCAATTGAAAGTAAATTAAATTGAAAATGATTAAAATATCTCAATTTTAATTTATCCATCTGAATATATTAACAGTAGGACAAGCAAAGCAAGATATTCTTTTGTGGGCTGTGCGGCAAACTTTATTTGGAATAACGAATAAAATGAGTTTATTCGTTATTTGCGAATGACGAATCATTCTTAATTCGTTATTCAAAAACTAACAAATAATCAACAGTTATTGTTCGCTCATCGTAATTATTTATTCGCAAATAACAAATAAACATGTAAAGTATTTGTTATTTGTTTGTATTCATTATTCTTAAAATACAGAATTATTTGCGAATAAACAATTTTGTATGAATTATGAAATATTCTAAAAATGTTATTTACTTACTTTTAAAAAGTGAAGTAATTATTTCCCTTGTAATTATATTCAACAAAATTTGCTGCATTGGAAGAATTGGAAGAGTTTTTCGAAATTGACCACGTAGCGTAAAATTTTGTTGAACCCAAATCCAGAGTCCTGCTGCTCAAAAACTAAATATGAACCTGTAACTTCCGACACCGACGTTCCTTTCTGGAGATATGTTTCAAAGAAGCACACCAAATCTGAAGTTTTTTTTGGATTTCTGGCTGCAGGTCTGAATACATCAATCAATTATTTCTAACATAAATACACTTGATCTCGATAGACGAGCGGTTTTTAAGAAAAGCCATTTTAGAGATATCCAATGCCAAGATTTTACTCGATAATTCAACCATTCAAAAAGCAATACATTTATTAATCATAAGAAAAATAGTCCTGCATGAATCTTTCCGCCTAACTGGTGAATAGAATCCTAAATTAGAGTAAGATAGTCTATCACGAGCATTTCTTATAAAAATTTATAAACAAATTGATTGTTATAAGACTACTTAATTTATCTGTTACTCTTTAAAGGGTCTTTAGTGATTTTAACAATTTTTCAAAAATTAATGTAATATTGTATGAGATTGACAACGAAGAAATCTTAATTCTTGTCTGCTCTTCAGAACTTGACTTACCCAGTTGGCCCTATCGATATGTCTCTTAAAATGTGATAAACTTTCTAGAACCACCCTATACATGCAAATAGAATTGAGTATCAGCATTTTATTGTGGTAAGTAGTAAAGTCAATTCTTTTGTAACTGTGCCTATACATAAAATATTCCATAAATTTCTTGTTTTTTAATAAAGAAAAATAAAATAAAACTGATATTGCTTAATAAGATTTATTGTTAACTTTTTATGTCTTTACATACTGGCAATAAAGCTTAGTCTTACTATAAATAGAATGGAGTTAAATCCATGTCTAGTTTATTTATTAATCAACATTTAATAAAATATACTGAAAAGACTCTGGAAACCATTTTGATTTCCGTGTTGGTAACCTTCCTTGTTGGTAAGTTATTTTGTAATAAGATTCAAAATTGTTTTAAATAATTATTGTAAGCGAAATGTAAGAAATTTTAGCAATAATGCTGTGTTATTATTATTGAGAAAACATTTTAATTTTTTTTTCTCAATCATCTAACAGAACCCATAAATCTAGAAAGTAACTCCACTTCCAAAACTGAGAAATCAGCTTTTTGCTATTTGAGATACGTGGTAATTCACTTTCTTGAAATAAATTTCCGTCATGTACAACATTAGCTAGTATCTCAACCTGGATTAAAACTCCGTATCTCAAGCCAAGAGCAGTTTCAGCGGAATCAACCACTACCAGAGAAATGTACTTGACTTTCAGGTATTGCCATTTAGCTCCGATGTATTTCCAAATATTTTCAATGCGACATTAGTAATGAGACTCGAGAATGGATCTAAACACAACACAAACTTGAGAGAACAAGATTATAGGTCACCGATCGATAATGCCGCAGATAGATGCCTACGTATTATTGGCATGAAACCTTGTTCTCTCAAGTTTGTGTTGTGTTTAAATCCATTCTCGAGTCTCATTACTAATGTCGCAGACTGTACATTGATTTCCAATAATGGTTGGCCCCTTGGCAATTTCCCATTCAGCATTATCAGGAAACAAAATTCTTTTATAATATTGTTTGCTGGAATTTTTAATACTTAATACTCAATGCTCAAACCTACATTTATAACAACATAATCATTATCTATGTCCAAAAACTAAAATTCTACAAGAAAGGCAAAAACATTTGAAAATTAAAAATACTTTTTGTCTAATAAAAGAAAACTATACAGTGTGTCCATTTTAAACTGACCTACATGAGGATATTGGAAACGGTAATAGATATAAGGTTGGTTAAATGGGGAAAAAGTTTCGTATTTATATGCCAATGAATAATCTATGGTTATATTAACAAATATCTGCCCCGTTTCAAAGGTACAGGGTGAAAACCAAAAAAGTACATTTTTTAAAATCCTGATTTATTTATTTGTTATTAGAGATAAATGTACAATACTTTCAGAAACTAAATAGCGACTAATGAGGATTTCAAAAACGACTTCAAAAAAATGCTAGGCCTTCTAGATTTCACGTACTCGTATCCAACTTTTGTTTTTTATGGGTACCATATTGGATTTTTACATTTTTAAAATCGTCATAAAAAGAGCTTTTCTACCGTGTACAATATGAATATGTTTAAAAAAGAGAAAGTACAACCAAATACAAAATTAAGATTTAACCATAGTAGGCTTCCTCTTTTTGATATTTTTATGAAGCAATTGCAATTTGTACCAAACAAATAATTGTTATTGGCAGTTTCCTTGTGTCTATGTATAATTCTGGTGTGGATAAATATCGTGTTAAATGGATCGTTTTTCGAATCGTGTAAAATATGACATGTTGAAATGTTTTATTCTCTGTCGGAGGAACAATGAAACGGCTGCAGAAATCTATCGAAATAGATACCCAGAAAGTTCTCCTATGTATATAATTCCAGCGTAACACAAACTAATAGATACAAGAGAGTCCATATATTAAGACTTAAGACTCTTGGGACCAAAACTTGGTTTGGGTCTTACGATGTTTTGACGCGTTTGTGATATTTCACAAGTAACATACTTTAAATCAGGAGTAGACACCTGGGGCCAGATTAGCCGAATTGACTCTCATGCATTTGCTTAGTTAGCTTAAATATCAAAACTAAATTTGTTAGGTTAGATTTCTGTTTTACAGTTAGTTTTTGATTTTATACGAATTACTTTTTCCAGATTTGGATTAGACACATTTTCAACCTTTTACTTACAGTTGCAGTTAGAAGGTAGGTATATACTGCAGAGCACTGCACTTATTCAAAGCTATGAACTGGTTACAAAAACATTTTATCGATAAGGAAGGTTATCATCACGGAATCAAAATGGCTCTCAGTATCTTTTCAATATAACTTTTTGAATCTTCATTAGTAATCTAAATATAAATTTAACTTAATCCTTTTTATAGTAAAATTATAAATTGTCTACAAAAACTTAGAAATCTACAAACATAAAAATTTCTGCAAATCTTGCTGCTCATTTTGAGAAACCATATCGTAGTTATTTATGAATCTATTCTTTAATTTTCTAAATAGAAATAATATTCTACATAAGAATTTAGAAATGCTATAGACCTACCATATTATCCTTGAAAAGTTTTATTCAGAAATCACCATGGTTCTATCGTGGATAGCATTTGCATTTTCAACTTTCCCTTGTTAAAACGCCTTTAGCTACTAGACAACAGAAACTAATTATGTTACATTAATTAATACACACTAACTTGATCCTTTTCATAGGTATCTTGCTGTTTCCAAAGCCTTGAGATCGTGTTATTATCAAGTATACATAAATTACTATTGTTCTGCCTAAGTACAATCTTACAATGATGTCTTAGTTTCCATTAATAAAAAAAGCATTTAAACAGTTCTTGATTTCCTTAGCAAGCAGCAAGTCTTTGATTTAACTATTTTTCTCTTAAAGACAAGTTTCCTATTTCTGTATAGCAATCTTTAATTGTTTATTTATAATAATTGACACATTGCTTTAGCGGAAAACATTTATAAGTAGTGGATTGACAGTTTTGGAGAACTGAAACTTGTATTGCTTGGGGGTTCTCTTAACACAAAAAATTGCAGAATTTTCAATAGTAGAGTTCCAAGAAATTCTTTAACAAGTTATATGAAGACCTGCAAAGAATCTAGGAATCCAAAACTCTTTAAAGACCCACGAAATTATAACAACTCGTAAACTTGTATGAACTTGCAAATTCACAAGTACTCAGGGTTCTGCAAGGAAACACAAAAGCTACGGAGCCTTTCGAAAACAAAACAGGCTCGCAAACGTTCAAAGCTCTACACGAAAATACGAATTTAGGTAGCAATGTATACCTACCTAAAATTTAGTTGCATGACTAGGTGATGTTGCAATTATCTACACGTCATCTTTTCTAAAAATATCAGATATTACTCACAAAAGTTGCACAAAATAATTTTTTGCGTGCGCAAAAGATATTTTTCATTATTGCAAGTTGTTAACTGGCTCAGAAATTCTATTTGAATTCTAAAAAGCCCCCTCACGCTCGTGATTCGTTCCGTTGTTACCTGCTCAGGTTTAAAACGACGATTTTATATTAACTGGAGAAACATATTGATACACTCGTGATTCGTTCCAACTTTACCCGCTCAGGTTTGAAAGGGACAAATGGAATAGACACACTAACACGTTCGTGACTGTCCCGATTTTATCAGATTTTTACTCTTGCTCTCGGTATAACGCGAAAAATTCAATTAAAAGAATCTTTACCTATAGTATGTCTTGCACCTATTTCAGTATAAATGCACAGACTTAACAAGCTAGTAATGACTAAATATAAAATCACAAAGCGACTATAGTCCCACAGATACACACTTGCATGAATGGTCAACACGATCGTACTAATACACGTTCGGGTTTTAACAATAGTTTACCTGAAACGTTTTTTCTTTTTTTGTAAAATCATCCGCTTTATTTAGAGCAGTTTCTTAGCTATTTCTAGGAGGAAGAACAACCGCCCCCTTCTGCCTTCACCTGGCTACGCCTTGCATGTATGCGTATAGATTGCCATACATAGCAGTCTCGTAGTGGACAACTCGACAAAGTGACTATTTTGCTGTAAGTACTTTTTTACCTGACTTATTTTTGCACGATTGTATTTCGTTTTAAATTGTAGGCTTAGGATTGATTACAAGTTTAAACATTATTTAAAACAATTTAATAGCACTCTTCTTTATGTCATTCGCAGTAAAACTTCATTTGCTTATAGGCGTAGAAAGGTAATTAGAAAACTTTTACTTAAATATGTGTGTCGATAGGTTTCCTGCTTGCACTATGTAAAGATTGAGAGTCAGCAGATATTTCCCCAAAACTAAGCAGGTAGAAAGAAGTTTCCCCAAAAATGACGACCACACGGAATCGAAGCAAAAACAAGATTTAAAAATACTTGATACGTTAACACCTGTAAATTGTGCAATACTAATTACTCACCTAAGGCAGGACAAAAACACTACCAACAAAGAAAATGATGATTCCGTATTCATAGATCAGCAGAAAAATTAGATCCTTGACGTTCACCACATTACCGATAGTGTCAACTTAAGAAATGGGGCTCTAGAGTTATAAAAATCTTTAGAATTATTTTGCAAAGATCAATATGAATCAATATATCAGAATTTAAAGATTCTAAGGATAATTATACAAATTTATTTCAAATCTAATAGGGACATATCCCCAATTCAAAATAAGTATTTATAAGCTACAAATAATTTTACAGCCTCAGTAGTATCAGCTCTGATTTTCTTTTCAATATCAAACATCATAATGCTCTCGACTTATTAAACTAATTAATTACAATTTTCCAGACTTCGTTACTTACTTAAAAATACCTGCATGTTGATTTCTCATATCTTTGAATGATATCTTCTTGGAGCAAAATATACTAATTTGATTTATTAGTAAAACTGATTTTGGGTTCAAAAACAACAATTCGTAATTGCTAATAATTTAATTATTTTGATAGAGAGTATGATCATGGTGGTTCGCTTCTATCATCAATTATAGTAACGTGAAAACATATAAAAGATGACGTAATTACTAACAAAAGCGCACCTTTAAAATGAATTAACGATACATCCTAAAAATATGTTGAGTGGAAATTGTAGTACGTCGTGGTTAATCGCCACAGTAAACGTTTAATATTTGTTTAAGTCTTTCTAAATATTAAATGGTTTTTGTTAGAGAACATTCGATTAAACCAAATTTTCCAATCGAAAAAATTCAACACTTGGATTTTCTAGAATTTCGAACAGCTGAATGTAAAAGCGAAATATCATATCATTATCCATTAATATCAACAAAATCCTCAATTTAACATTTTCAGAACTGATTAAATACAAAGAAAGAGCAAGCTGATTTGTGTCAATATGTCAAGAATTAACTGAGAAAGACTTATTGAGAAGGAAAATAAAGCATTTTGGAAAACTAAAATTACTCATAAATGTAATAATTTTGGGGGAAAAATTTGGAAAACAATGAAGAAAGGAAATTAGCAATATTTGGAATGGGTAGTTAGAAAATGAAATAAAAAAGTAACCCAAAGCTCTTCGGTCAAAATATATTTCCAGAGTGCACCTACATATCTACGCTGCGTAGACATGAACTCGACATAAAAAAGAAAAGGCAGAAACCGTTCAAAACACAACGATAAAAAAGCAAAGAGTAAGTTCGAGGGTAACTTTAAAAGATGTTAAAACCAATGAAGGATAAAACTCAAGTGTACAAGACGTGGAAAAAGTACTTGAACAAAAGTGAAGCTGGTAGAGACACACCAAGAATCTTACAATGAAAAAGGAAGTAAGGTCGTGCTAAGATTAACGAACAATATAGAGAACTGTTAAGAGCTTCGAATCGATAAAAGTAATGATAATAAAGTGAGTTGACATAGGAACTGATTAGTTAGATCTCTCCTTTACTATAATACAGACCGAACTATTTTATAAAAGCAAACGGAAATAAATAAATATATTTATTTTGATAACATCAACCAATTTATAAACAAAATACTAAGAAACCAATTTTAAATAACAACAAGAATCGCATTTCTTACGGATAATAAGAGATTGCTCTAGATTCAGAGTACAGATGTAGGCTTCTGTAACATAAATATAAGTCAAAGAATACTTTATTAACGAATAAAAGCAATTTTTCAAAAGACCAATCAATGAGAGAAAATTGATTTATTTTTTCCGTGTGCTTATCACATCTAAACCGTTGTGAAAAGGGCCGAGAATTTAATTTTACGGCATGGTCAAACAATCAGGAAATGAGTAAAAGCTGTGATTGACGTTGACATAGGAAAAATGTCTGGGGTGAAAACCTCAAGTTTTTTTAGGATTTTTTAAATCTCTCTTTCTTTTCTTCTGTTAATCGAAGTAAATAATTATAAGTTTGTTTTTTTAATTATGTGGATTTTAGAATTAGGACGAAAATAGTATTTTTATTATGATAAATTTTAATGACTATTAAAAGGTTTCATTAAAAATTGTAAGCTACATTCGTGCTTGGCTTGTTATCAGACATCCTGTAATTTAATTTTTTTTTGGTAACAGTTACATAGACGAAATTCTTTGTTTGAGCGTTACTACATATAAGGCTTCAACTTATTTATGTACAAATTTGTATGGCATGAAATCTGTGACTATTGAATTTTTGAGACCTAACAAGGTCGAAAAAGTTTGCAGAGGTACTTTATTCAATACACACGCATTTTTTTAATTTAGAACACAAAAGCAGTATTTATTAGTTCTTTTCAAGGAAAACGTTAGGTTGACGGTGTATCTACAAGGCAGCTTTGAAATATTATGAAAACGCGACACCTTCTACATGAATATATGCAAGTAACTCTGTATTTCAGTTGCAAAATTTATCTAAAATCTTTTATTCTTTTAACATTTCGAAAAGGACACGTGATATTGAAATTAAACTTTTTGCACGATCGTTATATAAAGTACCTATTAGAGTATTGTATATATAATCTATAATAGTCGATGCTTTAATTGGTTTGTTAAAAAGAATATTGGTTCAGTCACTTTAACACATATTTTAACGAATAATGAAAATTGGGGTAGGGTTTTGATTTTTGGTATATTTCCTGACTACCCTAAACATCGCACTCTCTGGATGGAAAACCGGAAGGAAACATTGCCCTTCTAATACCGATTTGCGTTAATTTATTCAATTTTACGCTAAAGGTTTTAATCACTTTTTTCCGTAGCTTGCTTCGTTATTGCGTAATTTAATGTTGAAGATTTACGTTACCATTTGCCCAGACGAGTTACGTATTTCAGTTGAACTAATTCAATTAAGACTAATTTTGTTGTATACATACACTTTAGTTATCACACAACAACATATTAAAAGTTTTCAGGAATTTCGGTACGCCTACGCTCGAAAATTTAGAAAAGGTAAAAAGAAATAAAAAGGAAAGGTTACCAACACTAACCCTAAATGTAGTTTGCAATCTGTTGTTAATTACTAATTAGAGTTAGGCCACTGATGTCAATTTTTTCTAATAATATTTATTATCTTTAAGTTACTTGTTCTAGGGTTGGTATCGGTGAAAATATGATTTGATACATTTGAAATCTGACAATTTTGGAAATGCGCCAAACTAACATTCTACTCCAAAATTCTTTTGCTTGTTTTAGATTATTGGATTTTTGAAAAGGCCAATATAAACTACAATTATGGAAATTAAATATGAAAAATATGTAGCGTTTACTTTATTTATTGTCTTGATTAATTGCTTCGAAATACTTTCCTACTAATATTGCTGGTATTTTTACTCTAGTGCCTTTTTACTATTGCTAGAATCTTCAGTATTATAGTAATAAAAAATATTTTTACTTAATATGTTCTTACACTATAAACTTTCTTTTTATCCATCAATACTTCGACAACATACATTTGTGCACCAAATTATGGCCATTACGGTTATCTGCGACTGGCACGTAGTGGGCAAGTGGACATCCACGTAATAAAAGTTCTCTCAGCTTTGGATAAAAATAGATTAAAGTTTTATCTAGGGGCACCATTGCACCACTGAGAATGATGAGAGGTTAATGTCTTAAACGAACAACTTTTTTTTCCAATTCATTAAATCTAGTGTTATAAACTCTGTAACTTAGGGATAACATGTATTAAGTTACATTTTTTCCAAAGATTGAGTTATTAGCGTTCTAGGACTGATAATTGTTAGGGATATTTCCAATGTATATTACGTAATATTTTCTTTTAGTATACTAAGTGTTACCATAATGGTAAAATCAATAAATATAAAAAACAAGTTGGTGTTGTAAAACAATATATGAAAAATAAATTTTGTCATTTTATTCTTTTAATTAATTTTTTATTTACACCTGTGCTGTGGGTATGAAGAATACAAAAACATTGAGACTAACTTCTATAAAAATTCAATTGTCCTTGATCTCGTGAAAATGTATCCAAAGAATTTGTTAAAAAATAAAGAAGAAATTCAATTAGTTAAGTCACCTGGCGGTGGAGAGCTCAGACCGTTTTATCGCTCTCCGGCAAAATTATGATTTAATAATTTTTAACACCATAGATAAGGGATTTGATGTGATTTTGGGCGGTTAACTTTAAATACCTCTGAGATACAGAACTACTTTTTTGTGGTATCTACCTATACAATTTAATTTGAAAAAATCAACTGTGTTCAAAAATATTTGTATTTGAAGCTTAAAATTTTTTATTAAAAATGACAAAACATTGACAATGGACAATACCTTCATGGGCTGTAAATGTATATAACCTAGAATTTTGTTTTTGTTACTAAATCAAAAAGAAACAAGAATTGTATATTTATTGCACAAAATTAGATTTGGCCTAGAAAGAACGTATTTTGACGAATAACAAAAAGTTTCTAGGTGAAAATCGTGACGGGGAAAAGAAAAGAGAAACCGAAAAACCCTAAATTTTTGCTATTAGTCAAAATATGTTCTGAATCTACACTGACTATACCGAGATTTTATTGTCAAAAAGGAGTAGTAAAACAGAAATCTGATTTAGTTGGATTGAATGGTGTTTCATAAAATGCGTCCATCAATATTGAGTAGGTATGTTCCGCGTTGATAATGTGTACTTTTGATATGTTGTTATGAGACAACTAAAGTGTATGTACAGAATATTAGCCTACATTAGACTACTTCCACTAAAATACATAACTTGTCTGAACATATGGTAACATAAATCTTCAACATTAAATTACTATATACCGAAGCAATGTACGGAAAGAGTGATTAGAACCTTTTTGTGTATAACTGAATAAAGTTCATTTTGTTTAACCACCTCCTTTTCTCTAAACCTAGTAGTTTCTGAGAAAAACCCAAAAAACGGTTTTGGGGGCTAGTTTCTCTCTTGCCCCCACCGGTTTTCCACCTAGAAGGTGCTATTTTTAGGACGTCATTTAAGAAACCACAAAGAATATAGTATATGTCTCCGGAGTAAGTTTTATTATTGGCCTTAGGAAAAAATGTCACTCTTGATAAAATTTTCTGCTTGTTTCAAAACCTCAAATAATGGTAATATAATTTCAATGTTACCAACAATAATGAAAACAATTAAAAAAACATTATTTTAGAATAAAACATCCGGGAATGCAAAGCATAACCACAACGAACTCCTGTTTTGTTACTTTTTCAGATTTTGGCGACCGTTTTGACCATGTTTTCGAAGAGTTATTAAAAATCGAAGACACCGCTTGGTCTTTAGTTTTTGATGTAGAATCCAAATCTGAAGTCGAAGTTTTAAAATTTGACAAAAAGTGCGGACAGACATACAGACAGACAAGACGGACTTCGCAAATTCAGTAACGACTTCTTCGAAGTTCATTGAAAACGATAATTTCCAAATTTACTGGAAAATCAGATTGATATGTTTGAACTGCATTAACAAAGCTAACACGATTTTTTAACACATTTGAAACTCGGTAGTTGCAGTTAAAACAGGGCAATCTGATTTTTGAGTAAATTTTCTTCATTACCGTTGGTAACATAAAAATTATATTACCATTAATGGAGGTTTTGAAAGAAGCAGAAAATTTTATCAAGAGTGACATTTTGTCCTAAGACTAATAATAAAAACGTTTTTCGTCTTGTAAACTCAATCCGGGGACACACGGTATACACCAAAAAAATCAAGACCCTACTCCACCTTTTCTTTATTTTTCCTAAAGTGACGGGACTATATGTTACACAATATTTTCAAATTTATCAAAGGAAAACAATCAAGTTTTACTGAATTTTGCATATTAAAGTTACTCTGAGCATGTTAGATAAAACTTTATACGTGTTTATGTTTTCAAGATAGAATGTTATATAAGAATCTGTCTTTGTTGTGGCAAAGCAAATCTATATACGTTAGTAAAGATCAGAAATAAATTAATTTCTAAGATTTTGCAAGTTTCAACTCTTGTTTATTTCAAACTCTAAGCTTTTGTAGTTGTTGACACTGGATTGCGAAAACTAAAAAACGTCTTTCATCTCTAGTACAATAAAGTAAAAAAGAGAAATGAAATTTCTAAAAGTAGGATAAACAATCAATTCAAATAAAATGAAAACTTTCTAATAAAGTTGTTTTATTTTATTGTAATTTTCCGAAAACCAAACTTTAAATTTTTAACACACTCTTTCTAGTATGTTTTATGTTCCTAAGTCTTCAAACTTCTATTTTTATTTGTTTTAAAGAAATAATGCATTTTCAATTTTTGCAACACATAACATTATTTGCCCGTCCTATTAAATAAAAAACTGAGGTCGTCGACATTTTCACTTTTTGTTAATGGGTTTGCCGCTAGCAAAAAACTTCCATTAGCCATTTTTAATAATAGAATAAACACGGATAGAAAGAAATTCTCTCTTATTACTTCTCTATTTTTAAAATTCAATAGACAGCAACGTTATTATTTGTTATGTTACTGAATATCAAAAATGTCCGTCAGTTAATTCTTGTAGAATTGTTTACGAATAGCTTAATTTTATAACCCAAAAAATTTCTAAGTAACTACACAAGACTTTCGTATATTTTATGTCTTTTCCTCTTTTATAGGTTTTACTTCTGAAGATAGCCTAGTTTATGTTGATTTCGGTACCATTGATTTCTAAAAGCATTAAACAATCTTCTTACTCACTTGTGCTTTCCAGAGGCCAATCTTTAATGCTCAAAACTGCATTTAATGAACCAATCATAAAACTCAAAACAGCTTCTCAGGAAACTGTGCGCATCAAAATTTTGCAAAATCACTGTTTTCACTATATACCTTTTTTTTGCTTTTAGATGCTCTAAAAGTTGCAGAGAGTAAAATTAATTATATTCAATGCCAACTGTTCACTTTTGTTGTTGTTTGTAGTGAAAATGTCGACTATATTTATCAGCTTGATTAGAAACAGTAAAAACTGTCTATATCTCATTTATACTGGACGTTTGTGTAATTAAAGTTGTTTGAACCTACAGCAAAAAATTTTTATGTAACCGATATTTAAATGACACGAAATTTACAATTTTACTTTCTTGTTTAAGAACCACAAACTTTTAAATTTCTAAAACCGTATTACATTCTTTAAGATCTACTCCTATTTACACTAATTAGTCTCTACATGATTTTATAGTATAACTTATGGTTTGTCTTCATACAGGTTTAGTTACTAACTTTAAATGAAATTTTAAGGAAAACAGTTGGAAAATGATTGTACTGTTAAACTTGTCCTTGAATATTGAAGAATAGGTATTCCTCTATCATTACCTGAGATCCATTCAAACACGTTGACAAGAAAAACCTCGTAAGTTCACTAAAAACAGATTATGACTTTAGAAATGCATAATTATTAATTACTCTATTGTAGACTCAAACAGGAAATTTGAAGTAATATAATTGCAGATGAAAATTCCGATTGCCCGTTGGATTTCTTTTATCATAGTCAAGGAGACTTTCTTGCACTGCATACTACAGAAAACAATATACTAGATGGCTAGAAAAAAAAGAAGAATACATAAGCAGCTAAAATAATGTAGCACAGGTAATAACAATAATACAGGAGCATATGTAGGACTCTCAAAATCACTGAAATTACTTATAGCATAGGCGCATTCTGATTACCTTGAGACATGCCAAACACAAATTGTATTTAAACCAAAAAGGCTCTACAATTACATTCGTGAGCAGAAGGAACAACTAAGATTCCATTAGAAATGCACTATAATGGACACAGAATAGAATCTAACAAAAGTAGAGCCGAGACTTTTGTAACATATTTTAGGTCTGTATATTACAGTAATCAGAATATTTCAACAGTTCTCAACCAATAGAACTTAGATGCTTTTTGGTTCACTCCAATAAGGGAAGCATATACACTTAAAGCGATAAAAATGTTAAAATCAAAAATGATGGAATACCTGCGCATATAATAAAGGGCTACGCGGCGATTCTAAAAGTCCAACTGACAGCATGACGTCATTAAGACGCGAAAGTTCCCAGAACTTTGGAAAGTTATAAGAATTTCACCCAAACATATAAACAAGTTAGCAATTCGGAGTGTCTAATTATAGACCATATCAGTTATTCCAACTGTAGCTAGTTAGATTTATGCGCATGTAAAAAGTGCATTATCACCAGAACAACATGGCTTTATAAGAAGAAGAAGTACAGTAACTAACTTATTAGCATTTACTCAGTATGTTATATATAAAGCAAACAAGTTTGCACCAAAGAACTTGACTCACTATCTATTTCCCTTCTTTTAGAAAAATTGAATTTGGCTTTTAATCCAAGACAACTGGATTAATGCAATCTTATTTGAACAATAAGAAAAACGTTGTACTCGTCAACGGTGAGTCATCTACGAACTTTATTCCAACATAAGGGAGTACCGCAGGGGTGGTGCCCATTTTATTTAATATATTCATTAGCGACCTACCAAAGTCAATGTCTAATTCCCTGGTTTCTCCTTTATGCTGATTGATGACTGTATTCCGTTCACGATGTTTCGTCGTATATGGCTGTAGCAGAATGACAGTTTGAGTATTGTAAACCGGGTTGTTTGTCTATTAACTCAGCTTACAAAATCTTATTGACGCTTAATGTACTTTAAGGTTATGATTTCTTGACAGTTTGACCTCTGTAAATCTGTAAATCAATTACGTTGAAAAATTGTTTTGCGAAAATTGGTATTTCCTGTAACGTATTGAAATTAAATGTTTTTCTTTTTTCTTTCAAGGATAAAGGTGGAGATAATTTGTTATACTAGAAAACTCTTCTAATTATATAAGAAATGTATGTGTTATTATGATCACTTTGAGATCCCGGAAATTTAAATAATTATTTTTTGAGAATTCTCCACTGTGAGAATTAAAGATTTACTGCTTTGTCTTGCTTTAAGGGTACAACTATAAAAATAATTTTTAATAACTCTTTATTTTTATTTATATGTATTATTTATATTTGTTTAATAATAACAGTAACATATTTGCATGATGATCGTAAAAATAAGTTTTCTACTAAATATGCGACTTTCAAGAATTAAATGTAACCGCAATTAATTCTTGAAGAATTAATGAGGTTTATGTTTGCTAATGTGTTTGGGGGTTGACATCTAAGTTGTAGTTTTGCAAATGGTCGACTGATTAAAGTGTTACGCAGTAGGGCATCGGTCGTACCGTTTCTCTGTTAGGCGATTAAGGGCTGTAAGGATACCACGCCTCCATCCTGTTGTGGAAACTTCCTCCTGCACAGCTTCTTCCTGGGTTCCATTATAAGTAATAAGGACCGCTTATGATCATGTATTTATTCTACAAAGTTATTTCTCCAAGGTGATTGTGGTGATATTACACTAAAATTTTGATGCCAAATTGTTGCAAGCCCTCATTCCACTTCCATTAGTTCGTGAGATGAGTCTATCTCTGGATTATCCAGAAAAGAGGAAAAGGAGGAATGTTTTCAAACAAAAGATTCCCCATATGATTTTTTCAGTCAGCCAAAATAAGTTTTTCGCGGTGTTTACAAAACTTTTACCACATGTCTAAAGAGTATTTTGAAAGAGATTAAAGCCATAAGTTCTGGACACGATTTTTAGATGTTTGAAAGTTTATGTGCTTGTTGTAATAAGACTTACAATACCGCCAAGCCATTCTAATAGGGTTATACTGACAATGGTACGGAGGCATTCTAAGGACTTCTTTTTCTTTCTTTTTCAGCAGTTCATCAATTCATCAAGGTTTAATTAAATCTCATAATTGCTTATTGGAAAATTTCGAATCAAATTTGACATTGTGGTTAGTCAGCCATTCCTGTATTTGGCTTTCCTTTGAAGAAAAGTGAGAGGTTTGTCCAATTACACCGAATGATACGCAACATTGTCTGTAACAACCACATTCTCCACAAGTTGTACCCATATGTGGAGTTGAGCAGGTGTTTTCCAAGTCCGTGGAAGAATTGGAATTAAAAAAGATTTCTTATTTTTAAGTAACTCCGGAGGCAGAAGTCAAGATGTTTTCTCGTCAGACGGATCTTTACTTTCTTGGACTGTTCATTCATAATCTTCCAAAGAGTTGTTCCCATTTAAACCATGCCCTTGGGTATTTCTTTCAAACGTCACAGTATTGATTACAGAAATTGTCCTTGACCCCGCGATCCAAAAAGCTGAAATCTGTAGGGTTTCGCACACACAAAAAACCGTAACCCCACACAACAAAAAGCTAAGTCGAACAGATTCACCGGGAAAAAGCATCTCTTTTCGTCGGAAGAACTCCCACAACCTATTCAACAAGTCGCTTAACCAATTGAATCATTTAACGTAAAGCTCCGCCGAAAAGATTTGAAATGCTTCCTAACAAAATCTCTATTAGAAATCGATCCAAGAAACCAGTCAGAGAAAAATTGGAAAGTAATAAAGTAGTAATTAGCATCAAATTCAACACCTTATCCTCTATTTATCTCATACGTAAGATGCTAGGGAAATAATTAGTCAAATCACGAAATTTTTAATTGAAAAATATAACCCTACTATGATGACATAAGCCCTTTGAGATTAACTAACTAGATTCTAAGATTAAACGCAATTCAACAAGAATTGTGCCCGCTGACTCTGTTCAAATTCTATAAACCAGCATAGTTAAAAAGCTCAACGTCGGAAATAATTATACTCTGCGCCCCGCTTCCTTAAATATAAATAAATGAAAAGTTTGTCAACCCTAACTGACTTCAAGAATGTGGAAAAACTGCAATAAAAAATTAATCAACCTCTCAGTGTAAACTCATCACTATCAAAAAACTCTTCTCCAACGAGAGAAAACTATTAGAAAAATACTGGAACACACCGAAAGTACAGATTAATATGACACATGGAACGGTAGCAAACAGTGACCGCTACATGCAGTATACAAAGCTTTTGCTACATTACATGATTAAGAGCAATCAGAGATGTTTCGAGAAGATTTATGCAATATGTGCAAATGGTTTGCTGAAAATGATTTCGCGCTGAACGTGAAAAGGTGGTGACTGGTAAATAATTCAAAAGCAGACACCTGACGATTACCACTTCACATTACAGAACAAAACACTAAAAGAAAAAACAAATCAAAGATTTGGGAGTTGTATTTACAACAAATTTGACCTTTGATGATCACATTGCCAATATCAATAAAAAGGCATACAAATATTTATTCTTTATTATGAGAAACGCACAAACTTTTAAAAATATAAAAAACAACCATTGCTGTTTGTAAATTGGTAAATTAACTTTTTAATTAATTTATTTTTTGTAATTGTTGTAAAGAGTGTAGTGCAAAACCCTTCATTTATTGACATTAGCTTATGAAATCGTGTTAGAATAACACTATTATGTTACTGTTTATTAAGCAATATTTGATGTCTCCGAAAAGCTTTAAAAACGTATATTACTAAAATATATTACCGGATTGATACTATTTTGTTCCTATTATCATTTTCTTTTTCTTTTTATGTTTGAAAATGTGATTAATTATTTTTCATTTATTATTATGCGGTGCACTCTGCATTTAGGTTAATAAATCTAAGTCAAAATAACATTGAGTCACTTAATGGAATTCCTTCCTTTTGTGCATTAAATGGATTCATTATGTAAATGCAGTTGGTGCAATGCTTTTAGTAAAACTAGTCGTATGTTTATTATATTCCTCTAAGTATTTAGTTTGCGCGAATCTCAGTTTAATTCCTAAATTATGGCAGAACGAGACATTTCTAAGAGATTGTGTGTCTGAAATACGAGAAGAATATTTTGAATTGGGAGATTTTGTTGTGTATATTAATACAGAAAAGAAATATAATGATCTAAAATTAAACTTGAAACCAATTGTGATACAAAATGGCATCGAAAAGGAAATTATATCTTTTTATTATGTAAAAGCTGATGCTTACATAATAACAGCTTCTGACACCCGCATTCAAACCACTATAGAATTTCTAACAAGAACTTCTCAGTGGAATCCTAGAGCGAAATTTATAATAATATTTGATGGAAATCTTTTTAATTTGTTCGGAATTTTCAATAAATATTATATTTTTAATATTGTAGTACTTATATTGCAATCCGAAGAAGAGATTGAAGTTTTCTCATATTTCCCTTATGATTTCTCAATTCCTGAAAGCAGTAGAAACGACCCAGTTCTCGTGAATAGTTGCTTTCAGGGTAGATTACAGAAAAATGTAAATTTATTTCCAAAAAAGTTACCAAAAAAATTGAACAACATTACTGCCAGGATAATTCTTATGGAATTTCCTCCTTATGTAATATGTCGTAGTTGCAATGGCAGAAATACGACTGGGATTGAAATGCGAGTTCTGAGATTGGTTAGTATAAATTTGGATTTATACAATTTCACTTAATATTGTTAACAGAATTGATTTGTTTATGTCTTTATGTTAACGTGTTGGCTTTAATTTTTACTCCATTTTTTATCAATTTGTTATGTAATTAGATTTCACACATTCGGATTGATAAAAACTGACACCAAATGTTCAAAAGTTATAAGAGTTAAAAGGAGAGAGTTAAGATCTGCATTGCGTTTGGTATTTATTTTGATATTTCTTTACCAAAAACATCTGTTGAAAATAATAACGTATACTACTGATCAATTTTATGCGTTCGATACAAATATATGCAAATCAGCATCTACATCTAAGTCTACAAAGACTGCAATGGATAGAAATTTAAAATATTCAACGTTGTAATCAGCATATCTCGGAAATTTCAAATTTTACTTAGTCGTCTTCTCCTCTCAGGTGTCTTTCATTAGAGTTTAAAAGAAATCAGAACTGTTACGGTATTCAGAGAAGAAGAAATTTTAAATTAACCTTTGACAACCCAGATACATCTGTAGGAACTATACCGTTCAATGTACGAGGGCGATTCAGTAAGTACCCGTGTTTGACGACAGAAGGCGTTCCTGAGGGAAGTTGGTGTTATCATCGTGTGCTGCCATCTATCAAACGACGGTATAACAAATTGCAGACTGATTGATAGGTTAGTTTGGATTTGACAGCCATTTGAGTAAGACGTGTTTCGTGATTTTAGCTAAGATGGAAAAAGAGCAGTATCGTTCGGTAATTCGCTTTCTGTTTTTGGATGGGAAAAAATGCGAGGAGATAAAAGCAAAGTTGGATGCTGTTTATGGGGACACTTCGCCATCTATGACCACAATTAGATATTGGTTCAACGAATTTAAACGTGGGCGAACATCCGTTTTTGATGAGGAGCGACCAGGACGCCCGGCAGACGTGGTTACCGAGGAAATCATTTAAAAAGTCCACGACATGATTCTCGCTGATCGACGAACGAAAGTGCGTGAAGTAGCAGAGGCCGTAGGTGTGTCGACCGGAACGGCAATTAATATTTTACATGATAAGTTGGCGATGAAAAAATTGTCGGCGCGATGGGTGCCGCGATTGCTAACGGTGGACAACAAGCGGATGCGGCTGTTAACTTCGAAGCAGTGTTTGGAGCAATTTAAGCGAAATCCGAAGGAGTTTTTGCGTCGAGTTGTCACCGTTGATGAAACCTGGATTCATCATTACACACCAGAAACTAAGCAACAATCAAAACAATGGATTTCTCCCGGTAAATCTGCTCCAAAGAAGGCGAAGATGGTTCCATCGGCCGGAAATCTCATGGCGACGATTTTTTGGGATGCGAACGGCGTCATCCTCATGGATTTTTTAGAAAAAGGAAGAACGATCACTGGACGATACTACAGTGAGTTATTAGACAGCTTCGACAAAAAATTGAAGGAGACAGGGCCGCATTTAGCGAAAAAGAAGGTGGTATTTTACCACGATAACGCACCAGCACATTCATCCGGAGTTGTCGCCGCCAAACTGCATGAATAGCGTTATGAATTGCTGCCGCACCCCCCGTATTCACCCGATCTGGCTCCCTGCGACTTTTTCTTGTTTCCCAACATGAAGAAATGGCTCGCGGGAAAAAAATTTAGCTCAAACGAGGAAGTCATCGCCGAGATAGAGGCGTATTTTGGAGAGTTCGACAAATCCTATTTTTTGGAGGGGTTAAATAAATGGCAGGAACGTTGGGAGAAGTGTATATTTCTAAAAGGAGACTATGTTGAAAAATAAAAAAAAATTTTTGAAAAAAATTGTGTCTTCATTTCTAACACGGGTACTTATTGAACCGCTCTCGTATTATGTGATGTGCCGATAGCTTCTTCTAGGTATGAATCAGTGGCCTTCCGCCGTTTGACTCGTACTGATGACGCTAGTAGATGTAGAAACTTTGGAGGAAGCGGACCACTGGTAACCAAGCATTGATCAAACAATGCTTTCATTAAGTTAAGATACTATTCCTTATTATGATTAGTGAAACAATAGGAATTTTGTTTAGTCTTTTGAAATGTTCGATGACAGAAATTAATTGAACCACGTTTTTCTCAAGCTATTTTCAAACTTTCTAGCAATTCTTATCGAATTTTTGAACCAATTTATGAGTATTGACAGGAGAATCTATTCTTTGCTTTAACACATATTTTATCATTTGAAATTTTCATGCTACTGCTATAAATATTTCTCTAGGCGAAAGCTGACAATAAAGTGAACTTTCTCATTTTTGTATCTTATATTGAGATCGTTACTTCTACATTCACCATAAACTCTAAATGAAGATGAAGATTCTTACAGACGGAACCCAATAACAACTTTCAGATTTAGAACGTGAGAAATTTGAATTAGAACTCAAAATCTTTACCAGTATTACATAAAGATCAAAATTTGAGATTGTATGGTAGCAAATATCGTTGAGTTACCGCCTTGTTTTGTCTTGTTTCTTGGTTTATGTTTCTGGGCGATTGGCTGCACTCATCATTGTGGCATTTACTACCGGCATTTCACGCAGTGTTTTAAAAATGCTTTTGTTTTCTGCTTCCGTTTGTATGTAAGTATAAGTTGTTGCGAAGAAAAGAAAATTGTTTTATAAATCCGTGACAATTATTATAATATTGCAGATCAAATGCGACCTACGGATTAATCCGACACTTTTGTGTTACGATATTTTATTACAAACGACTGAGTCGTAGGTTGATGCTGACCAACGACAGATAAATGTACCTTTGCAGTTATTTGAGGGTAGGTATACCCAAGTTGTTGCGTCGGAATTGATGTTTATGTAAAGAAAAGCAAGTTGTTTTCAAGTCAGTGATAATTTTAGTTAGGATACATTATTTCACAGTCCATATAACTGAGATAAGACTTAAGAATCCAGCAGTACTTAATTGGAGTTTACCTTCCATATTCAATTATTATAACATAAGATAATCACAAGAGCATACAATATAAGGTGTTTAATTAAGACAAAAATCTGAAAACCTCATGATGTCTATTAACAATTTTGACAAACTAGAAAGAATCAAAATTAAGAAACATAAGAAGAAATAACTTAATATATCGCATAAGCACGATACCTTCGCCAAACTCATACATGTCGATTTTAATTTGTTTTCTTTATAGCTAATTTAAATGACTAGATTTTAATGCTCAATTAAATCCATGAAAAGCAACTCCTATTTTATTAGCTGCAAAGCAATTAAAAAAAATATAAAATCTAGAATCAGTTCTATCCTATGTAGATGAAAAAGAGGTAGATAAACCTCAAATGTTCAACACAGAAATGTATAAAATTGTATCCGTAAATATACAGCAAATAATTATTAAATTTAAATGCAGCAGAATTAAGAAACTTTGGTATAAGGAACAGCACAGATGTAGAAAGGGCACTTAGTTGTATAATTGTTTGTCAAAATGTGTAAAGAAAATCAAAATTAATAAGTTAACTCTTACAAATAAAAACTAAAATTTGGAGGTATCATCTACTATTTTTCAAGACGTTAGGTAAATAACAATGGATAATATAGAAAAGCCTTATTACATAAAACACATCACACAATTGCTCACTTTTCTCTTAACATATTTCATTACTACATAATTTTGAAGTGATTTAATACTTTGCTTTGATCTGTTCAATGCTAATACAATTTTACTACAAATTTCAGGTTCAAAGCGTTCTGAAATTCAAAATAGAATTTGTAAGTCATTCTCACCAAGAATGGGGACATAAACTATTGAAAAATGGTTCGTATACTGGAGCTTACGGAGATTTACAAAATTATAACGCCGATCTTGGAGTCGGAATGTTTTATACAAATTTTTCACAATACTGGGATTTTGATTTCACGTTTCCGTACATGGAAGATTCATACAAATGGGTCGTACCTACTGCAGAATTACAACCACGATGGTTATCTCTAGGGCATATATTTAAATTATTTATTTGGTTTTGTATTTTATTTATGTTAATTCTTCTCACTTTCTTATTGTATCTTACTTCAGTTCATCTACCGGAAGAACTCAAAAGCTATCGGAAAGCTTCTCTGTGTTTTTGGGTCTGTTTTCAATGTTTACTTAATCAGTGTGTATATGTTCAACCTAGAACATCAACGACTAGATTTATTTTTATTTTATGGGTGTATTTTAGTTGGATGATCGTTACAGCTTTTCAAAGCCATTTAACGTCATCTATAAATTTCAACGACTACGAAAATCAAATTTCGACAATACAAGAACTAATCAATTCTAAGATACAATTTGGTTTTTATCATGATTCAGGGTATTTATTTTCAAATATACAAGATGAAACAGATTCTTATATTTATAAGAATTATGTTGCCTGCCCTTTGACAAATAAGTGTTTAAATAGAACTGCATTTAAAGGTGACTTTGCTACAATTAAGGTAAAAAGGAATCTTCTGTATATGATTGCAAATTATTACTTAAAGTCTAATGGAAAATCAATGGTGTATATCTTCCCTGATCGAGTTTGTAATATTCTAGTTGCAATGCCATTTTCGAGAGGATTTCCCATGTTTGAAAGAGTAAATAAGTTATTAATTAACATAAAAGCAAGTGGGTTTATTGAAAATATTTATGAGAAAATGGAAGATTATGCTAGAAAAATATTTATTCGAGCACAGCAAATAAAACAGAATTCAGATGCATTATCACTAAAAGAGTTGAAAGGGATTTTTGTATTGTTGATAGCAGGATGGTGGTTTTCTTCAATTGTTCTTGTTATTGAATGCATCACTAAAATGAAAAAATGTAAAAATAGGAAGCCTAGAAATTAGATGCCCATGAATATCTTAATTCTTTTAGTAAAACACCCTGTATGTTTTTATTTACTTGGGTTCAGAATTAAATTATTTATTGCAATGTGTCTTAGCTTTATAAATAACAAAGTTATGAATGAATTTGACAATAAATGAGACACTCTGTATAACAGCGTTTCTGAGACTTTTAACCTGGAAAAATCTACGCCCTCACTCTTAACTACTAGTTAGGCAGCGCTACAAGTAATTCCAAATTTATTTTAATTTTTACATAACCTAAAATAGTAAATCATGGGAAAAATTGATAATGCCACTATACTACTGCCTTATTTCATCGTTCTATAGCTCACCACACTTCAAGTCACAGAAGGTTTATTCTAATAAAAGAGTCCCTGACTGTATCTGACGATTTGACGTACTTTTCTAAAGCACAAAGTGCAAGATCTATTCATCTCAACCAGTTTGCCACTCGTATCCCGATCGGAGATCCTAAATTTTTTTTCTGCAAGCTACCTCGCCATCCACTTCGGTCGTCACTTGGGTAGTAGAACCTAGAAACGTCCAAAGATTCATCACAATCACTTGATTGGATGATAATGCCATGGAAAGGGGGGTCAATGCCTCATCTAGCCGTCCGACACTGTACTGCCGCAGACTCACAATAACTCCTGCGACAGTAGGTCAGCTTTGGCGACTTTTTAACATTTATTTGCTTTACATAACTAAATTTCACTCAGCCGAGCCGTATCAGGTGCAACCAGTTTAGTCCAATCAACTCAACTAGGCACAAGCCAACTAGCGGTAGCAGCAGCTAGCAGCAAATCTTCAGCAAGCATCATCTCGTCAAGAATCCCGTAGATTTCCCAGAATAGAAAACTCTTCCTCTATCTCTCTCTTAAAATGAACCATTTTTTTATTTCATTTGACAAACCATTAAGAATCGAATAAAAAAAAGGGTCAAACAATAAAATAAAATAAAAGTAAGTAAGCAAAAAGGTAAAACAAAAGAAAGAAAATCCTAAGACAAAATTAAACAAAAGAAAAAAAGAAATTAATTTAAAATTCTTTTTGAAACAAACAAAACCAACTGAAAATAAGCGCAATCATGAAAAATTAAAACAAAGAAACAACAAGAACTGAAAATTTTGCCCAATATAGAAAACGTATACTGCCGAGAGAACAGCTGATCTTGTGAAGCCAACGCTACTTGATAGCCACCTGGTATTACTACGAGGGTCATTAAATATTTGTTTTTGAAAGGCAATACGCCTTCGCAAATAAAAGATTAGTTGGATTCTGTGTATGGGGACTCTGCACCATCATTTACCACAGTGAAATTTTGGGCTGCTGAATTTAAACGTGGCCGTAAGAGCTTGGGAGACGATGAACGTTCGGGACGTCCAAAAACTGCAACTACCGACGAAAACATCGCCAAAGTTCACCAAATGGTGCTAGACGACCGCCGAATTAAAGTGAGAGAGATAGCAGAGGTTATGAACATGTCAAAAGAACGTGTTTGTCACATATTAAATCAACATTTAGGCATGAGAAAGCTGTCCGCGCGTTGGGTGCCGCGTTTGCTCACGTTAGACCAAAAGCGTGTTCGACTGAACATATTTCCAACGCTCTTTTGGCGCAGTTTAGGCGAAATAAATCCGAGTTTTGGCGCCGATTAATTACTGTAGATGAAACTTGGATACACCATTATACGCCCGAAACAAAAATACAGTCCAAACAGTGGACTGCAAAGGGGGAACCGGCTCCAAAAAAAAGCCAAAACTGTTTTTGCAGCTGGGAAAGTGATGGCGACTGTTTTTTGGGATAGTCATGGAGTTATTTTAATCGATTATCTTCAAAAAGGAAAAGCATTACAGGAGCATACTATGCATCATTACTACAAGAGCACAAGGCAGAACTTGCGAAAAAACGGCCACATTTGCAGAAAAAGAAAATCCTGTTTCACCAAGACAACGCACCGTCTCACACCTCAGCGGTTGCCATGGCGAAAATCCACGAATTACGGTTTGAACTGCTTGACCATCCGCCTTACTCACCAGATCTAGCCCCAAGCGACTTCTTTTTGTTTCCTCATCTAAAAATTACGCTCGGAGGACAAAGATTTTCGTCAAATGAAGAGGCAATCACCTTCGTGAACAATTATTTTGCAGAGAAAAATGCCGAGTACTATTTGGACGGGTTACAGAGATGGGAGCATCGCTGGGAGAAGTGTGTAGAGTTACAAGTAGACTATGTTGAAAAATAAAAAAAAATTTCAGAAAAAATGTCTTGTATCTTTTTTAGGTCGGAAACTTTTCAGACCACCCTCGTATGTGAACGCGCCAAATATAAAAGGTGTAGCAAACGATTTATAACTTGAAAATAGGGGTATTGCAGTTTTATTCATAAACAGCCAACCTAAATAGATTTGAAATTATGCTTTAAAAATATTGAAACAAGTTAAAAAGCAATTAACGCTATTTTGAATATTAAGTAATTTTTAAAAAATATTTTCGAATGTTATGTTTTAATATTTGTTTTGTTATAATAATGTTCTTATGAAATAATTTTATTTCCTACAATATTTTATTGGTCCCTTGGTAATCACGCGTTCCCTCCTCGGAACACAACGCTTTTCCAAGGAGGGCGAGCCCCGCAGTTTGAGAACTACCGCTGTATAATATTCTTTTCAGAAGAACAACCCAATTAGTCCAGTCAACGAAGGGGTTCTAGAGGACATGGAATGGGGGAGAATTTTTTCCTTGTGGAATGTGTTGGGGGTAGTTAGGAGGCAAAGGTACTAAAAGTCCCCGCTCGTTGACCTGCCGCTTTAGGGGGGGAGGGGGTCGAAAGGTCCCTCTTTTCGGTTTCTTGCTTATAACTCGGAAACGGTGCATCGTATGGTGAAAAGTATTCCTTACAAAATAAAAGATAATTAAATTTCTTACAAGACTGTTTATATTTATTTTCTATCTATGTGTTATAGTTTCTGAGATATTCGCCAGCGAAGATCGATAATTTTAGAAAAACTTTTTTTGCCTTACATTTTTTGTCGAACTTGTCCTTCTAACTCCTAAGCCTTATGTTTTACAGAAAAGTCGTCAGACAAAAAGTTGTAGAGCATTTAGTCCCCTTTAGAAATATGTAATAGTTACTAATTTATCTTCTACAGGTCAGAGGTTACAGCAATTTGAAGTTTTTGGATACATTTCGTGATTTTTCAAGAAAAGTTAATGAATGCCCAAAAGGGGGTTGCAGAGGAATTCTTCTCTTCAGGAATATGTTGCGGGTAGTAAGGAGGCAAAGATACTAAAAGTCCCCACCTCTAGCCCTGCCGCTTTAGGGGGGGGTGGAAAGGTCCCTCTTGTCAGTTTTTCGCTTATATCTCGGAAATGATGCGTCGTTCGGTGAGACGTATTTCTTACAAAATAAAAGAGAATTAAATTTCCTACAAGAATGCTTATATTCATTTTCTTCCTATGTGTTATAGTTTCCGAGATATTCGCCAGCGCAAATCTGTAATTTTTGAAAAACTTTTCTTGCCACACATATTTAGTCGAAGTTGTCCTTCTAACTCTTCAGCCTTATGTTTTCGGAAAAGTCGTCAGACAGGAAGTTGTAGAGCATTGCATTTTCTTCAGAAATATGTATATTTACTAATTTATCTTCGACAGGTCAGCAGTTACAGCAATTTGAAGTTTTCGGATAAATTTCGTGATTTCTCAAGAAAGCTATACTTTTGTTATTATAGGTTATTTATGTATTAATAAACTGGATTTGTCAAAGATAAGTAAGATTTTTCTTAAATTCCAGTTTCTTAATACATAAATAACGATAATAACGAAAGTATAGCTTTCTTGAGAAATCACGAAATTTATCCGAAACTTTCAAATTGCTGTAACTTCTGACCCGTTGAAGATAAATTAGTAAATATACATATTTCTGAAGAAAATTAATGCTCTACAATTCCCTGTCTGCCGACTTTTTAGAAAACATAAAGCTGAGGAGTTAGAAGGACAACTTCGACGAAAAATGAGGCAAAAAAGGTTTTCAAAAATTACAGGTTTGCGCTGGCGAATATCTCGGAAACTATAACACATAAGAAGAAAATAAATGTAAACATTCTTGTAGGAAATTTAATTCTCTTTTATTTTGTAAGAAATACTTTTCACCGCACGCACCATTTCCGAGTTATAAGCGAAAAACCGACAAAAGGGACCTTTCCACCACCACCCTTCTAAAGCGACAGGGTTAGGGGCGGGGACTTTTAGTATCTTTGCCTCCTTACTACCCGCAACATATTCCTAAAGGGGGCTAAATGCTCTACAACTTTCTGTCTGACGACTTTTCTGTAAAACATAAGACTGAGGAGTTAGAAGGACAAGTTTGACAAAAAATGTGAGGCAAAAAAGTTTTTCCAAAATTACTGATCTTCGCTGGCAAATATCTCAGAAACTATAACACATAGAAAGAAAATAAATATAAACAGTCTTGTAGGAAATCTAATTATCTTTTATTTTGTAGGGAATACTTCTTACCGTACGACGCACCGTTTCCGAGTTATAAACAAGAAACCGAAAAGAGGAACCTTTTCACCCCCCCTCCTCCACCCCTGAAGCGGCAGATCTAGGAGCGGGAACTTTTAGTATCTTTGCCTCCTAACTACCCCCAACACATTCCTCAAGAGAAAAATTCTCCCCCTTTCCATGTCCTCTACAATCCGCTTTTGGGCATTCATTGACTGGACTAAATAAACATCAGGGCACGTTAATTAACATTAGTAAATGTTAAACTGTTAATAAAATGTTACTTGTTAAAAAATAGTGTTTTTATACAACTAGTTATATGATTGATAATAATTAACTTTGTTAAGAAAACTTTGATGTAATTGATATCCACTAAGATTTTCCTCTTTTAGCTTGTAGTCCTACGTTGATTTGTTATATTCGTATAATGTAAACGTATAGCTGTAATCGCTACACCATAGCTTTTGTTTAATTAAATTATGTAATTGAAATTTTTTAATTATGTTTTGTAACGTGTAAATTACTAATATAAGAAAAAACAGGACAATGCAACGCATAACCACAACAAACAGAATTTAAATCTGAAGTCAAAATTTCAAAAGAATGACAACAGACAGACAGATAGACTTCGCAAATTCAGTAACGACTTCTTCGGAGTTCGTTGATAAATGCTGTAAATATGCTAAGAATTTGAATTTGAACGCCAAACGTATTAATTTAACTTGTGGCGATTTTCGACCAATCACATCTCTTCCCGCCTATTTAACATCATAACCTCGCAGTCCTGTGAAAGCTTGTAACAAAAGTGCATGAAGTGCGTACCTCTTGTGCTAGTGTAATCATCAGGATATATAAAGGATAAAAAGGTAAGCAAACATTTTGTATTATTAAGATTGTTCCATCCTTGACCAAAGAAAAGGCGTTACCGTTAATGCTTTCATTATTAATTGAAATCAAGAATACGTTTTATGTCCTAACCTTAATTTCATTAAACGATGATGCATTTTTAGAGTACATAAGTTTATTTGTCTGCTTTTTATGTTCTTATTTTATATACAAGGTGTTTCAACGGTCTATGAAAAAAGCACAGTGTCGTAATCAAGTGATACAAAACAATTACTGTTGGTCCACCCGATTTTTGAAAACACGTCATCAAGCGTGTGTAGTAAGTACAGACAAGCAGTATATAAATATTCTCCTTACTATACATAGTGGGATAATAAAGGATAGAAAACAAATAATATTTGTCATTTCAGTACTGCGCACTCATATAATTTGTGATGTGTGTTCAAAGATCCACTGAACCAACTGTACCTCTATGTCTACATCTATATCGATTTTTACTTGTAATTACGATTTTCATGTTTTTTTTTAAAAGTGCACTGCATTTGTTAAAAGCACATTCTGTACCACAATTAACAGAAAACAAGTTTTCTAAAGGCAAAGTAAGACTCTAGCCAATTTACACATGAAAACTGAAATTATTCGTAGGAATTAATGTTAAAATATTCGTTCTGTATAGCATAAGGTTCAAGACAAGTGATAAGTATGTGGTATAATGAAATTATCCGGTTTAAACATTGATCCCGGTTTTCTAAATAACAGAGAGCAAGTTTATGTTTTTAAAACTGAAATAGAAAGACTTCTTTTGTCAATACCGAGATGAGTCGAGGAGTTGAAAAAAGGTTTTCAACAAATAATTGAATAACATCGAAACAGCCAGATTTAGATCGCGGTATGTAACTCCGTATAGTTGTAGCATTACTCACCATAAGAAACAAATAATCTACATATTTTAGTTGCACTCTTGCATTTGAACAAAAATCGAGCCAGTCAAAGCGAGTCGGTGGCTAGCGGCTTTTCATTAATCACCCAATAGAAGAGGAGCAAGGGGGGTCAAAGTTGGAAATTTTGCACATTTTGTAACAAAAAGACGGAATAACTTGAGAACGCATGGACCAATTTTGATCAAACTTTGAGGATAAGTGGAGCATAACGTTTTTCGACTATCCTATGCACTCGGAGCGAACGCTGTGACACATAGCTGCAAAAATGGACACAATCTAGTTTATAGGCTGGTCTAGTGATCTGGGACTAAAGGTGCTGTCGTGTAAAGCTTCCACAAAATGTTTTACCCAGGCAGTTTTAAATTTGAAACCATAGACGTCCGAAGGAGGGATTGGGGTGGAAGTTTTATGAAGATATCCAAACGGCATTTAGCATCCAGATTGAGTGTCTTTACCGGCATATGATGCCTCTTGAACCGGTTTCGCACATCTTACGATTCGGCCGTTAGGGGAAACGGCAAGTCTAAACGAGAAGACCCCCTAGCTCAGAAGCTATATGGGCTACGGGAGTCTGGTTTTCGCCGATCGACAAAGCTACTCAAGCACTATAGTGGGATAGGAGAGAAAGTCTGCTAAAAAGCAAGAAATCCTGAAGCCCCCCGAAAGATTATTTGAGAAATCTGCGAATGTTGCAACCCTCACCAAATCCATCAGGATAGCCTGATCAACATAATATTATTCGATTAACTTCACATTTTTCTTCATGACACACCGAGATGATCACTTAAAAAAATCTGTAACTCGGTTAATTATAGTCCGATCAAGCTGCAGGTCTTTTTAAACTAAAGAGCATCATCAGGACGACAAGTTTATGTGGGTACCAGTAGCGTCACTTTATTTTTGGGGTTGATTAAAACAAAGAAAACGTAATTAGACTTTTTTGGAACTTTTTGTGCAGTTATCCAAAGTTCCTAGGTAGACGTAATTGTGACACTTTGATGTGCCGTGAAATGGGAAACAAGAGAGGTTCCATGCACTCTTTTCCTACAAGGTCATCTTCTAGGTCGAAAACGCGAAAAACTGAAAACGGTGCAAATACAGCTTTTGAGCTAGAGACGGATCTTTTGCAGTAAATGTACTTAAGTTATCTAGACGTGGTTCTGTAAGCAAATTCCAAATCTTTCCAAAAAGACCCTCTAAACAAGGGGAGCGTTCCCCTTCTATCCCTTCTAGTGGCGTCATTTCTGGGTGATTATTAGATTTCTGTAGGGCATAGCGAGGCCGTCGTCGATCTCGATGAAATTTTTACTGATGATTCTAAATCGAAAAAGTCGACATGTGTTTTTCCGTTCGTCTAAATGGGTCCTTCAAGCCTTGCAAGAAAATATTATAGGTCGGAAGATGGCTAAAATTGGTTTTTGCGAAACTGGCGCTGCTCCAGCTGTCTTAACCGATTTCAGTGAAACTTTTATGGGTGTTTCTACATCAAAAAACATTAGACCCGTGTATAGAGGTTTTTTAATAAACACTTTAAAAAGGCCAAAATAAAATTTACAACGCCGTTATAGAATAACGGAGACAAAAGTAGGGGAGTTGGTGCCCATAGGCGTGCGGTCGGGTAATCAATAGAAGCTTTGTGGGGAGATATCTTGCGCTCTTGAATATTTTATTCTTATGGTGAGGGCTATACTAAGAGTTATCGCAAGCATAGCACTTGTGTAAGGAGGCCGATTGGCGATTTTGAAATTAACAATTAATCATGAGTAAAAAATATCAAAATGTTATTTGTTGTCTTAGGAAACAAAAACAAGAAATTGGTATGTCACACTTTTATAAAGTACTCGGTACAGTTGAGAAAATTTCCTCGGCAACACTTCTTGATCTCTCAACTTCTAGCGACACTGTCCTCCGTCTACGTGTGAAGCATCTTGTATAAATCAATGAAGCAGACAAATTAAGATTAAGGTCCACTGTAAACCGATACAGTTTGCAAAATGGTTGATCGATTTTTTAAATTCAAACTTTGTTAGGTATCTTGATTCTGTCAATGCGTGAGTAATCACATGCAGTTATCGCTATATTCCCAAAAACGTTGGCAAGTTGTCTACAAGACAAGTAGCGTGAGCAGGACTCCGTAAACAACTTGCCAACTTGGAATTTTCTCTTTTTTTAGAAATATCACGAAATTTGCTTTTATTCTATCTGTTCCTAGTGACAAAAAGCATTAGGATTAAACTTGTAATAGGTAAGAACCTACTGTACGTAGGTTTGTTTTTAGTATTACATTACTTTCCTTATTATGGTTTGGATCTTAAAGTTTTTCCCTAAAAACAAATTATTTTTATTATTTTCTATTTTAATAACTTGGTGATTTATAGAATTTTAATTAAAGTTTAAGAATACATTTATATTCTTACGTGTTTTGTCATTCTGTGTTTACAGAGACTGTTCGTCTTTGAATGTTTTGTTTCTTTTCTTTTCATTGTGGTTTTCTACCACTACCAAGGCCGCCATCTAATATTCAGATGTGGGGTAAATCAAATTTAAAAAACAAATAATAAGGTTAATTACAGTTATTTCTGTTTTAAAATAATTTTTTATTCCCAGCTCTTAGATCAGTTAGTTTCAAGAAAATCTAGATCTAATAATCTTCATATAAAAATGTAAAACAGCAAATTTGCTTTCATATTAAGAAAATAAAAACTACAAAACGCTTTACAACATTTTTTCTTGAAAATGTGATCCACCTCAATTTCTAGCGTTAATAGATATTCAATACAACCAAAAATGTAATATGTGCATTACAAAAAGCTCTTAACATGTAATAGCTATTTTGCATAATGTGGATACTCAAATATCAATTTAAGGTTAATATTAGATTAGTCTTGTGTAGAGTAATAAAAAAGTTATTTTTCTTTTACAAGGCGCCTTACATATAATTTATATTACGTCACTTGATATATAAGAAAAAAGTGTTTGAATCACTCTGACATGACTGTTCTCTCTAAGGTTTTTCGTGATCTTCCCTAGAAATTTTCACAGATTGATTACCTGTTATCTCCATCTTTACCCCTAAAATTTCAATTCTTGGCTGAAGTGCCGAGTAACTATTTCTTGAATAGAATACACGTTTATAATTTGATTCCGAAACGAGAAAGTAGACTGTGGGTTTGAACTATTACATTGAACTCCATTTTAGCTACATATTAAGACTACTTTATAATTTTCATAATCTACCATGTACAAGCTAAATTGTTTTCGGAGCAAAATCAAGTTGCACATATTTCTATGTATTTAAAGGGGGTAATCCAGTTTGGCCAAAACTTAGACCCTCTTGGAGCGTGATCTCACACGTACTGTGCTGCTTAAATATCATTTTTTAGTAGTTTATTATTCTCAGATAAAACCCTATTTCGTTTTCGTAGTTAAGACTTTTTGACATTTTGAACTCCTCAGAAATTGTCATTAAGACTTTGGTTACTTAGCCACCTGAGCAATTTGTAAAACAAGGCATTCCTATCTGCAAAAAAAATAATACTAAGAGGCCAGGCATATATATTTCAAGTTTTTAAGATGGTGTACTTTTTGCAAAAACAGGCCCTAATACCACAATATCGGGAATTAAAAAGCAACAGAATGGAACAGGTGTTTTTAGTCAATCTTAACAAACAACTTCTAATAACAAACACAGATTACAAGTATTACTTATTTTATGGCTTTCTATGTCAGGGTGTTATTTGTATGACCAACTATACTAGAATACACGTTAAAGTCGCTTGCTCAAGCCAGGTTCACATGGTAACAGTTGGTTAAGTTTCAAGTAAAAAAAATATAGAGTGTGAAGATCGGTGAATGTTGCGCAGGCTGAAACCGGCTCAACAAATTCATACTGCAGCCCATACGATTCCATCTTTGAATGATCACACACTTTTGTTACTCGTCTTTTCGTAAATCCTAGTATACAGTGTGTCCAAGATAAGGATGCACAGCACGGGGATCTTGGAAACGGTAAGAGATACAGCATCGGTTAAATGGGATGAAATTTGACTATTTATAGGACCTTTTTGTTGGCGTTTACAAAATCTAGATATCTTGGATAGTTTCAGGTTTCTCGACTTTAGTTATTATTTTCTCTTTCCTTTATTTGAAGAGATATTGAAAAACTAAAAGCACTTTTCCATTGCCACTTTTTGTTTTTTATTAAAATACACTAACAAAATTCCTGTTCAACGTTTCGGTTTCGAGTAACCATCATTAACCTCATTATTTTAAATAGGCGGAAAAACAATTGAAAATTGTTTTGAATAGCTCTTGTCACAATTCTAATGATGTAAACATGATAGAATTTTTTGGTTTTGATTTTTTTGTGTTGAACGCTGCTGCGACCAACTGTAATAATTGCTGTTCATCTTCAACATTTTGGTTGAGCACATGATTCTTCACATAACCCCAGAGGAAAGAAATCTAACGGTGTTAGATCAGGTGATCGTGCAGGCCAGGGTACTGCAGAATGCATTAATTTATAGCATAAGGAATCAAAATAACCCTATCATGTTTACATCATTAGAATCGTGACAACAAGAGCTATCCAAAACAATCTTCAATTGTTTTTCCACCTATTTAAAAAAAATGAGGTTGATGATGGTTACTCGAAACGAAAACGTTGTACAGGAATTTTGTTAGTGTATTTTAATAGAGCACTAAAAGTGGCAATGGAAAAGTGATTTTAGTTTTGTGTTATCTCTTCAAATAAATAAAAGCAAAAATAATAACGAAAATCGAGAAATCTACTTTTTTTTTAAATGTCTCTGAAACTATCCAAGATATCTAGATTTTGCAGACACCAACAAAATGGTCCTATAAATAGCCAACTTTCATCCCATTTAACCGATCCTGTATCTCTTACCGTTTCCAAGATCCCCATGTTATGCATCCTTATCTTGGACATACTGTATAGTGTGCATGCAAAAGCAATGTTCGTGGACTGTTAAACAAAGACTTGAAGCGTGACGTTTTCATAGTACAGTGCAGTATGCGTTGGGTTTTGAAAAAGTTAAAATCACTAGTGTCATAAGGCAGATGAATGCAGAAAACATTATTTTACTCGTTAGGACCTTACTTCTTAACGAATCAGGTGTATTTGTACTACAAGGAACCACGTAACCGAGACATCCATCTTTTTCTTTGCTTACAAAGATATGGAAAAAATATACAGTGTGTCCCATGATAAGTGAGGTAAGCCAATATCTTTCTGATTTTCAAAGACGACGATAACAAACGTACATTTGTATTTAAATGAAAAAACATTGTCTCCAAGTAGACAACTCCAAAAACTTCAAACTACGAAAGAACAGAATCTTCAATTGTTAATTCTTAAATTAAAAAATGATTTATTATATACCAGAAGGAGATGTAGCAGTAATAACAAACATTGCTATTAACCTACTTTAGCTCACGTTAGTTAGCGCTTAACTTTTTCAAAACCATGGAGTTTGGAAAAGGTGTATATTTTATGTACCTACTGGTATATATTTTCAATGCAAATACATATTAGTACGTATTTCTTCAAGTTGATACATAAAACTACATAAATTTAAAAAGTGCGCGTTTTTATTTCGTGTGGTTGTCTTTGATAGGCAGCAAATGGACAAATGAGATCAAAAACTATGCGTTAGTTAGATTCATTTTTATAACTTGCAGCCTTTTATAAAATGTGACTAATCCTTGAAATTTAAATCGTAATTAGTTGTACCGGCTTCAGTACCCGACATAACCAGACATAACCTTAACATACAACATCGTCCACGTCGACCGCAGCCGTCAATTTTCAAACCAATTCGAACTTTCAAACTGATGATGATGAGGACTTATTCTTAAACTATTACGGTTGCCTCATAAACCGCCAGCTGACAATTTGAAATATGTCGATA
>VTPC01091182.1:24257-43033 GCA_011009095.1 Ignelater luminosus
GGTCAGTTTACGTTATAACTGTTGTACCTACAAGAAACACTCGAAAAAGCTTATGGTAATTTACATATTTTTTTATGATTTTTCAGAATTTAATCTTGATTTCCATTTTGACGCTTGATTTAGGGTAACAGTAAAAAAATCTTGCAATGGATGTATTTTGTTATTTACGAATGACAAGATGTTCTGTTTTTAGACATTTATTATATTGGATTTGTATTTTGCGACATAATAGACAAATACTGCCGTACTCGTGGTCAAATTGCACGCTGTGTGTAACGCCACATGCGTGTAGTACCAATTGCAAATCAGTCATGCGAAATTATCGAGTTTTCAGTCCTTACAATGATATACAACTAGTGTAAAATAACCATTTGAGTATTGTGATCCATGATGGTTATCGAACACTCAATCTCACTCATTTTAATAATTTCTTGAAAGTTGTAAAATGATACGTACATCATGTGTCTCACAGAAAACGGAATATACACGTCCGAATCTTTTAGTCAACGATGAAACGTGCCGAATTCTTAATTCTATTTCCTAGTTTTACATCTCTAGGCTTTTACTATCTCGATACGCAGGCTCAGACCGAGAGCAGGCCTACGTCCTTTGATCCTTTTTGGAGTAGGTGTGACCAGCGATTGGGATCACTTCTGTTTCACAAGGGTCAACTTAAGTCCACTAACGTACAACCTTCAGTGGTATAAATTCGGGTTTTGCTCTTCCTCTTCCTTTTAAAGAAAGCTTAATTCGTACACGATTCGAGCTGTGTCTTTTACCGGACTACTCACACCGGCCCAAAGTTGAGCTCCATAAGAAAGCTACATCCAGTCATGGATTGTGTTGGACCGCCTACCGGCCACCTACGGAGCTACAAGATTGGGATTTGCCTATCACTCACCTTTTTAAAAAAGTTAAATTTAGACAAAAAAAGTTCAAAGTCGATATGGTCGTCGATTGCCAAGATGTAAACTTTCTTTCAGAAAAACAAAACTGTTGTCGGAAGTTTTACGGTTTGAAAACGTTTTCTGTGAAAAGTATGGCTGGCCAAGCAGTAAGTTTTTCTCGACCTATCTATTTCAATGGAAAAAAAATTATTCAGGCTAAATTGAGCGGGAGTACCATCATGTATAAACCACATGTGGCACATTTCCTAATTAAAGAAATTGCAGTATTGAAAGTCTTTGCTGATGAAAACCTACTAACTGAAAAAATTTAATTTTTCTTTCTCATATTTTAAAAACCAGGTACATTTAAAGCTCTTAGGTACTTCCTGAATTTTAAAAGGATGTAACTGTTCAAAAAGTGTTGGCCAAACCAAATAACATGATTCACGCCAAAAACTTGCCCTGTATCTGTTCTTCAATATCGGGGTCGTGATTTGTTTGTCTCATACTGAACGGGATACCATCGCCTAGTTTCTTTTAATCATCTATTGACAGCCTGGAAGGTTTTTCGTCCGTAGTGTTTGTATCTGGAAAACGTTTTTATCATTAGTTACAATTTTTTTTATTGAAACCAAAACATCAATTCTTTTATCAAAAGTATCATATCTTTATTCAGTTGCTATATATAACTGTTTTTAATACCATTCATTGGAAATAAAGTCACAACTGACGGTAAATAAATCCAGTGACCTTGCAAGTTTTGGAGGCTTCTATAGTCTTTTTTCTCTTATAAAGACATATCGTGAGCTATGTGGGGACAGATTAAGTTGATGTTATCATATATTATAATTTTTTGGTAAAAATGTCCCAATAAGTAAATAGATTGTCATCCAGTAAAGAAACATTCAGGGTAATGACTCAATGTGAGGTACTACAGTCTACTCATACCAATTCGTTAAAGAAAGAAAAGTTTAGCTCTATGTTAAATTTATCAGAAAAGGAAAATATTTTACAAAACGCTAAACAGATAACAATCAATATTAACTAGAATTACTTCTAGAATTCTAAATAAATGGTGTTTTGAAATAAAGATAGAATTTTTTAGTAAATGAAAGACAATTTTCCAATTTAACGACTTGTAAAAGTGCCTAGCACCAAAGAATAGTCCAATTACTTAAGTATTCCTCAAGTTATAAATTTTTATAATAATTTATTGTAGGTTCATAAATGGAGTACTTCTTACAATAAATTTCTTCGGGTTGATTCTCATTTCTTTCAAATGTAACTGTAGGGTCAGTAATGAATCTCTGCCCACTAGAAGATTCAATAGTCAAAATGTAGATGCTTATAATAATGACCTTTTAGAAAGACCTTGTACTTTTTGATGTACCTCATAGCCTTTATCCTTCAAAGCTAATGCTATGGTTTCTCACAGCTCATTATGCTTTGTAATTTGTCACGGACAAAACCAGGGAAAGATAATGTGTTCTTGACTGACATAGAAACTCAATAGAAGTCTTCAGGGCTTCCCTGAAGACGTCACAATTGGTATGGGCGCCAAAACCCAGACAAGATCAACTCATTTACTACTACGACTTCTCACCTTACAAACACAATGTGTGTAGATGTCCTAATAAAATGCCCTGGTAGCAATGAATACTCTTTAACTTACCAAAAGTTTATAGTACCTTGAGAACTTACTAACTTTGCATTAGACAACTCGTTGCGGTTTACAAAACTGGCAAATATTATAAACTTACACCAAATGATTCCTAGGTGACTGGTTACTCTCGATTGCAGCGTAGAGTCTAAAGTCTTGCTAGCAAAACAAACAAACTACTCGTTCAGCGCATACATACATATTTGCGTGCCATGCTGTACAAATAAACTTGTGGAAATACTGAGTGAACTCTCCTATTGTATTAGTGCTTCGGAGATTATTTAGTACCTCTCATAGAAATTCTATGTGAAATTAACATTTTTGAAAGTGTAAAGAATTTTAAGAAGAAAATAGTGGGAATTCCATAGAAATAATTCTACAAATACCTACAAATATGCATATAGGGTGTTCAAAGAATAGTGGATATCCTCGATGGTATTTTCTAAGCGATTTTTCCTGGGTACAAAACAATCATTTAAAATATTTTCTCTCATGGCAACCAACAGGTACAAACAGTTAAAGTTAAATTTTAAATTTTTTGTTAACTATTTCAACCAATTTTTTTTATGTAGTGTTAGAATTCAAGGACTAAAGATTTCTGGCTAAATCTAATATTTTTTTTAATTTAGTAAGTTCTACAATTAGATTTGAAAATAGTACATACAGCTTGAAAAAGTTAATCTAGAAAAAAAAGGAGTTTTAGTTATAAAGCATACATTTTATATCTACAAGAAAAATTATGGCATTCCAGTCTGGAAAATGATTGGATATTTACTGGCGCTACTACACTACAAAATCTTCAGTGAACTGTTTTAAAAAGTGAGAATATTTCTAGTTATAATTCCTCAAATAATTTTGTTGGTTTTTAAAGACAATTTATTTATTTATTGTAACCCAGTTACTCTTCTTTTAGTTGTAAGTGTTCTAATATTTAATTAATTTCTAAGTTTCTTGTTCTTGTTAATAATTCTTTTAACGTTCATTAGTAAACTGGATTTACGTACATTGTAATGGCTTAGTACATATACAGTAACGACATAATTAAAAATATTCTTCTAAATACAATGAATCTATGTTTATGTAGTAAAATTGATACTAAAGAAGAATTAACAGAAATAATAATGTATTCCGATACATCTAAAGTCCAATCGATGGCAGGTACACTATCGAAAAGTAGATCCAGAAGGGGACTATAGGTGTTCCGATCTGGCACTCTTTCTTGAACCATGGTTAGCGATGCCAGTGTCAGGACAAAATTAAATTAAGAGTTTTCCACATTTCTTGTGGAAATCGGGGTTCTTCCCTAACTGGAGCGGGCATATTAATTTTAACGACCCCATTGGGTTCTGAGCCCTTCTGTAGCACTTCATCTTCATCTTCTTCCACATAGTATTCTTGAGCAGCTGTTGGATGACTTCCATGACCCCACTTATCACCTTTTGCAGGGGTTAGAAGCAATGACTGTCTTTGATACAAATCATCTTGCGTCATTGCAGGCCCTTTGGAAGTATGCGGTGGTCGTCCAAAGGCGATAATACAGAATGTGAACTTATAAGCGCATGAGATGAATTGTGCTGATGCAAATTTGGTTGCGGTGCGTCTCCCATAGAGTGGATTGTTCCATAATCAACGAACTTCGGCTCCAATACCATCCATTCACCACGGCCATCGCGAATTTTTTTTTATTTCCTTGTTGTTAGACGAACTGTAATATCCGGTGACAGGGAGTTGTTCGCTTGATGTAGTTGTCCAGAAAACACGAAATTGGCGACTACGTCGCGTTAAACGTGTAGTGTTTGATTGATGTAGTCAAGCGGTCTGTAGTGACTGCTGAGAGTGCCGAGGATTCGTGGTCGCCTTCATAACCGCTGAATTCAGGCGATGTTGAAATGCAGCCTCCACTGAGAAACGCCGAGCACTGGTCCTGTGCTTGACCCGAAGGTTTTGCATGCATGTCCTGGTGACCAACCCAGCAAGCGAGGCGTCACAAAAAAACCCTTCATTTTACACTTTTATCTTTTCCTTTTTTGTTTGTTTCAAAACTTGACTGTTGTAGATGAAACTATCTATTCTTAATACTGGTGCAAGATCTGCATTGTGATGCGGCAACCAAACTTAAAATTATATTTTCGGCAATGTTGTTTTATGGTCTAATAGCACACACAAGTCCCAGAATTAAAGAAAAAAACCAAAGACCGCATTAATAAAAGTTGCAATTTTTTTTGACAGCCCACAATCCACACCAAGCTTTTTTTATCACTTGATTTTTTTTAAATTTCTAATTTTAATAAAAGTATTGTTACACTGGATTCTAATGGTTACTTATAAATCAGGCAGTGCATTATTAAATATAGTTTTGGTCTAACTATTAAGCCTAAATCTATCCCTTGTCTCCAAGTTTATATCAAAATATGCTTAACAACATTGTGATAACATCTAATTTAGTAATAAGATTTGAAATTTTGCTGTTCGTCGATTGTTTGATGTTCTTTTTTACTGTACTATGTTGCCAATTTGATTCACTATCTTTAGTATTTCATATGCTTCTATTTATTTTATTATATTCTTTTTATGCTAAGAAAGTCTTCCAAGAGTGCATATCAGCTTGTCCACTATCTCTGTATGCGTGAATACCTCAAACATATTTTAATGTTAACATGATATCATCAACAAAGTCAAGTTTTATCACTTATAATTCACAACTACTTTTCATAAATCAAACGAGTAGTTCAATTCAGAAATGTAATTTCGCATACTAATTGTATGTAACAGTTCTCTTTATATTCTGAGAGATACTATAAGGCTGAAACTTTTTACGACATCTAACATACCTAAACAAACCACAGATGCGTGGCACGAAAATGTACGAATCGTAGTAGATTGGATTGTTCTTTTTAAGTAAATGCAATCTTGTAGTTGTTTGTCTTTTGAGCTACCCCCACGTCAAAGTTTGCGGATATATCCAAACACAAAGTATCTAACCTTAATGCCAGCCAATTCTAAGCACGTATCTAGTTTATCTAGTGTTTATTCCTTATCCTCCCTTTGCCTAGAGCTCTTTATGAAGGATTAAGGTCTAGTGCTTCCACTAGAAAGCTAAAACCGCTTAGAATATTTTTAAATAAAACACTAAAATGTTTCACCTCAATGTGATATGAATTGTTTGCCAACTTTACAAAGTTTTATATTTTAAAGTAGCAAATTTTAACTTCAAACAGTTTATCTATTAAAAACATCTTATATTACGAATTTTTGATTAAAATCAACTAAATCGCTTTATATACAGCACAAAGTAAGTAAATAACGACCAGCTGATGAGTGATGACAAATATATTTAGTTAAGATAATTTTAATACAATTCCAGTGTAGGCTAGACATCTAATTTTGTATGATTCACATTTCAGCTTAAAAGACTACTCGACTTGTAGATCTTCAACAAAAGAGAAGAATTATAAAAAGATTCTCTGAAATGCCGTGCAATATTAAATCTAAGTTGATATCACGTCATGATGCAGTAAAGAACAATTAATATGTAAAATCTGCAAAGCACCACTTGAGGAATCTCAAAGGTTATCGTTTTTGTTGAGCTTGCATTCCCGTTGAGTGCAATTAACTGCAACTACATACAGTGTTAGTAAGAAGTACGGAAACCATTAGCTGTAGCCGCTATTTTACACTTGAAAAAATGTTTTATATAAAATATGGTAATTATTCTCTATTACACGGCATCACGATATTCTTTGTTTCAAAATGGCAGAAACGGTGTGACGTCACGCTATGTTTTTTTAAATGGCAACATGCATTTTTTTCTTCTCTTATTCGATGCGTATTTATCTTCTCTTTACATCCATGTAAAAATTTTATACTTATGTTATACATTAGAAATTTTTGAAAAAAACACCAAAAACTCTAAAAACTTTTTACTAGAAAAAAGCCAGTTTGCAATGAATTGCTGAAAATAAACAAAAGTACATGTTTGATGTCGAATGTCTTTTTGTATTTTGTAAGACGAATGAAGATATTTTAAATAATGGCGTTCGTAACTGAATCAGAACGAATCGAAATCTTGATGCTGTGTGGATATGGTGATAGGGAGCGGAGCTATACGGATGTGTGTTTATTATTTAATCAGGTACATCCGGGCAAACATATTAACAAGTCTACTGGCTCTAAAACTATTAGCCGCTATAGAGAAACTTGTAGTGTCAGAGATCGTCCTAAGCCTGGGTGTCCAAGAACAATATCTAATGGCGATACTGCACTTAATATGTTACTCGGCATCAAAGAAAATCTTCGTTCGTCCACTATTCAACTGGCCCATGATAATGGCATATGCCAAATCTCTGTAGCAGATATTTTAAAATCGGATAAGTTAAAGCCATATACAGTAACATTCACACAAGAATTACTCGAAGACGACCCTGAAAGACGGCTACAATTTTCTGAAACTGTAATGGAAATGTGAAATGGCAATCCTAACTTGTTTTTTCAGATGAGACTACGTTTTGCCTTAATGGGACAGTAAACAGACAAAATTCTCGTATGTGGTCACGAGATAAACCAAACTGAATGGATGAATGGCACACTCAGCATCCACAAAAGGTTAATGTTTGGGCCGGTACAATTGGAGATCACATAATTAGACCATTTTTCTTTGATAAGAATTTAGATGCTAGCCGCTAACTGAAATTACTTGAAAATAAAATTGTACAAGCAATTGCCACTTGGTTTCCAATTCCAATTGATCGTCGTATTCCTGCTGAAACAATATGGTTTCAACAGCATGGCGCACCACCGCATCATACGTTAAACGTGCGAAGATATCTTGATAATGTGTTTCTCCAACGATGGATCGGGAGACGAGGGCATTTTGAATGACCTCCTAGATCACACGATCTGAGTCCATTAGATTTTTTCCTATGGAGTCATTTAAAAAACAGAGTTTACCAGCAACGACCTAATGGTGTTGAAGAGCTCATTGAAGAAATGCAACAGATAACACCAGACATGCTCCATAATACATTGCGAAATTTTAGAAATAAACTAAACTGCTGCCAGATTGTGAATAGAGAACAGTTTGAACATTTACTAAAGTCTCAGTTGGCAAATGTTATGTAGCTTTGTTACTACATTTAAGGTTTTTTTTTGTATTTTTTGTTGACTATAACAAATCTTGCTTAATTTTTCTAAAAATTTAGTTTAATTTTGTAATAACTTTCTTAAGCCCTATTCTCACTTTTATGGCAAACTGATTTTTTTCTAGTAAAAAATTTTTAAACAGTTTTTGGTGTTTTTTTCAAAAGTTTCCTAATGTATGAGTATAAAATTTTTACCTGATGTACAAAGACGATAAATACACATCGAATAAGAGATGAAAAAATGCATGTTGCCATTTAAAAAACATGGTATGACGTCATACCGTTTCTGCCATTTTGAATCAAAAGAATATCGTGGTGCTATCTTTTATGTAAAACATTTTTTTAAATGTATAATAACGGCTACAGCTAAAGGTTTTCATACTTTTTACTAACACTGTACAATTACAGAATATAACGAACTAGATAGTCTATTTTATGAAGTCAAAGAGTTTTCCAATCAACTGCCATGAAACAGCTTCTAATTAGGAAAGTGAACAATCAACTTTTGTCGTGTGTTAATATAGTATGGCATAACTCGGCAGTTTAATTTACTTTTGAACGCTATTAAATAGCTTGAAGAAAGCGAAAGCTTGCATTTACGTTTAGGAAGGAAAGGAAAATAAATTGTCAATAACGTTCTTTTTTTAGTAAGCTCCATCGTTCTGATGTAATTCTGTTTTGCCCCGGCTAAGTTTTATAATTGCTTTAAAATGCTGGAGATTTTGTTTTAAATTTTATTTAAGAATTGCTAGGTTGCTACTGTTACAACATTTTGAATACCCCGGTATGCTAATTTCATGTATACTTTATTAATTACGATGGTTCGTTTATTTTCTTTCTCTTATAATTTGTAAATTCTTTTGCTTTGTAGCGTTGTTTACGGTCTTTATAGGTAATTGCTTTTATTCAAGACGTATTATTTACTTATTAAATTCTTGTTTTATTCATTATCATTCGCCAGTGAATCGCGCAGATATTCGCCTGCATTCCTGCTCTGTTATTTTGCATTATATATTCGTGCTTTGAATCTTGTGTGTACGTTTTAATTGGAGTTTCTATGTTTTTTAAATTTTTAAATTATTGGTTATTAATTTTTTCTATTTTTCCCTGTTTATAATACCTTTTGGTTAATTTCGTTTTAGTATGTTGGACTGATTTTTATTTCTGCTATAGACGATAAATGTCTGAAACCTTATTGATTAGCAATCTTCATCAAGTCCCAAGTATCTTCGCAACACACGTTTTCTATGGTCATACTTACTTTTTTCAACAGCGCGTAGAAAGTCGATGAAAGTTGCGTTTCCACTTCTGATTTTACTTTCTTTCACTTTTAATTCTGTTTTTGTGTTATCTTTTGATATTTCTATCCTCTCTAGTTTGCCTATTTCTTCCTTCTTGTTAATTTCTTTCTTGTTAATTTATCTCTCGTACAATTTGTTAAGTACTTGCATCATAATTCAAACATTTGCGCACCCGAATACCTTACATGCATAACGTTATGGAAGGGCTAGGAAATTAAGCGTTTTTACTTCCGTACAAGATATAATTGTACCGCCCTTTGAAGCGTAAAGATGCTGCAGTAGTTCAGTAGATTATCAGTTATCAAATTGTGAAAATGTGTGCTATTGTTTAGTGTTTCTTCTCTATGTGTCTGTATCGAATTTTTGTAAATCGATATATTTAAAAACGATGTCGTAATTCGTATTTCTTAGCTACAAACAAAAAGTGCAGTGAAATGTCGATTCTAAACAGAAACAAAGGAAAAACCAAGCCAGCATTTAAAAAGCTTTGATAACACCGGAGCTAACGATTTCCTTCCATAACACAATTTATTTCAATGTTACTTTCTATCTTTTCGTTCCTTTCCTTTCAAGATTTTTTTTCCTTTTCTTTTACTTTCCTTACGTTAAGCTTCTCTCTATCACCTACTCAACATACCATTTATATCCAATTTTCTTCCTAAGTCTTCATCTCTCACTCGGTTGCCTTGTTTGTTTTCTTTTTAAATAGTTAAACTATTGTCACATGATATTTTCTCACTCATAAAGTTGGTATTGTAGTACTATTAAAATTTAATAGAAGAAGACTCAACATCTCAACGACAGAACGAGACTAAACGTTTTGCATCGTGTAAATGAGTCTTATTTATGCATAAATACGTGGAAGATTTTGTTCTGCTACTCAAAACCTAAGTAGAAATTCACTACAGGTTTTGTGATTTTACTTTAGAGAATCCAACAGTGTTTTTTTCTTTGTAACGCCTTCTTAGGGTGAAGATGCGAATTATTGTCTATTTGAATTTCCATTTTGGTTTCTTATTTTAAAAATTGAAATATAGTTATATTCGCTAGTTATGCAAGATGTTTCAAGACAATACATTTGAACTTTTGTAAAACCTAATTTAAAATTCTTGTGGATACGAATAACAAGGTAACTTTCTGTTTCTCTGACAGTTCTGTGCATCTCTGATTTGCTGTTGTTACTTGGTAGAGGTGCTTAAGTTGACAGGCTTGCTGCTACATTTCTACTTTGAAGAGTAGCTCTTCAATCAGCAGTGCAGAAATAAAGTAAATATCATAAATGTGATTTATAGCAGATATTTCAAGCAGGATGAGCTAAACGGATATCTCGATTATTTGAAGAGATACAAAACATATGTTTGCTACCAAAAATAATTGGGACAGACTTATCTAACCACTAAATTCCGTTATTAGCTTATTTGACATGAAATCAGTTGTTTAATTGAAACATCCTGTATATTTAAAATTAATTATTATTACTTGTTGCTGGTTTTGGCAAGGTCGGATAAGCCTAGCACTTATGATGTTTAACGTACTTTCGCTTATTCAAAAACAAACTATAATTTTGTATTTAAAAGTAATTATAATAATGGTCTTATTATACAGAATGGCCAAAAAATGCAAACGTTCTTTCTTGTTTTGGAACACCCTGAAACAATGTTGATAGAAGGCACAAAGTATTAGTTCTTAGTTTTCGCAAAAAAAAGAGGAACATTGTAAGGACTACTTTAATGCGAATACTGAAATCTTTTTTTGTTTAGTTTTAGCAGAGTAATGGTGAACAAAATTGGTAACAAGACGGTCACCGTTTATTAATGTTTAAACAAGTTGCAACAACAAAATTAAATTATTTCAATATTATTTAAACATCTGGGATGAGAATAGCCAGTACAAAATATGAAGATAAAAAAGAACACAAAATTGCCTGTCTCCAGGATGAAATTATGAAAACCAGATAGACCATATATTAATAAAAAAAAAAAGAAAAGCAATTATTACTACAGGGGAGCAAATGCTAACACTGATCACTATATGGTAGCAGCAACCATGAACCAGAAAGTAACAAAGAACAATAAACAAAAATAAAAAGTTCAGAAATGGAATTTAGCAAAATTAAATATTTAAATACAAGAAGAGAGGACTACAAAAAATACGTGGAAAGACTAATAGAAACTGATAGCGAACAAAGTGATGCTACTGATATAAATACAAGTTGGAATGAAATAAAAAATATACTAAATAATGCTGCAAGATCACAAATAGGAAAGACTCAGAAACAGCGCCGAAACGAATGGTGGAATGAAGAATGTAACAAAATTAAAGACAAAAAGACAAATACAGGAAAAAGTAAAAAAGAGAAAAGGAGACAAAATGGAGTGGATACAAGACAAACACTAAAAAATAAAAATGGGAAAGTAGTAGAGAGCAATAAAGAAGCAATCATTATATGGGAAGAGTATTTTAGAAAACTATTGGCAGATATAGAAGACACGTAGCATAGAGAAGAAAGAATAAAAGATGGAATATATGTTACCCTGCATAAAGAAATCCACCTAGTGTGTTAAAACGAGTTTTCGAGAAAAATGCGTTCAAAATAAAGAGATGGAACAGCAACAGAAGAAAATAATAATTTGTTGTACAAAATGGCTTTTTTGAGGAATTTAGACATTTTTTAGGACCAGGGATCGCGTGATAGTACGCAGTATTTTGTGTAAGAATCAGTAACCCGCTTTTTGACACACTTCATGCAGGGTCAAATATACTATAGAAGAGCCAACATTAGAAGAAACGCAAAAAGTAATTTAAAAAAAAGAACGGCAAAGTACCTGGCAATGACAATATAAACATGGAAATGATTAAATATGCAGGAGAAAAGTTACACGGCGTGATATATAAACTAATTAAAAAAATCTAGATTACAGAAAGAATGCCCGGGGAATGAGAAAAAGGTACAGTTATAACTATCCATAAAAAGGAGGATCAAACTTTATGTAAAAACTACAGAGGTACTACTCTTTTAAATACTGCCTATAAAATCCTATCATCTATAATACAAAAAGGATACATATTAGTGTTAAAAACAGCATAGGTGAATACAAATGTGATTTTGTACAATGGCGTTCAACAGTTGATGCAATAGATATAGTCACACAACTACTAGAGAAAGCACATGAATACAACATAGAACTCGAATGCTATTCATAGACCTTAGACAAGCTTTCGATCCCATTAAAAAAGCACGATTAATGGAAGCATTAAAAGAATTACAAATACCATCAAAATTGAGACGACTAATTCAAATGACTCTATATAACACAAATGCCATAGTAAAAACGGAATATGGCGAAACAAAAGAATTCAGTATCAATCAAGGTGTTCGACAAGGATATGCACTATCTGCTACTCTCTTCAATTTAGCATTAGAATTTTTCACTTGCTATAGGGATTCCTATGTTAAAATATCTACTCCATGTTAACTTCTGTTAGGATGGAGGTTTACTTGAAATTTTTACACAATGTGATTTGGAACGTTTTCTTTCAATAACACTGAAAATTATGCCTTTAAAATAAAAAATAGTGCTTTAAAAAATTAAAATGTAATGGATTTTTGTTAGCATTATTTAGGTGGCTATAGAAAATATCTTTTTTTAAATAACAAGATATCAACTAAATGAAAATAATACTCCGTTTATCTGTGCATCTGTCATGATAATGTCAAATTTTCCATAGCCATAGCCACAGCATTTTCCTGGGTTCATATATTGTACAAAGTTTTTTCCACAAGATGAGTGTGGTGATATTACACAAAAATTTTGATGCCAAATAGTTGTAAGCCCTCATTCCACTTCCATTAGTTCGTGAGATGAGTCTACCTCTGAATTACCCGAAAAAGATTCAGAGACAGTTTCTGCAAGCGAAATAATAAAAGGAAGAATATTTCCAAGATTCCCCATATGTTTTTTCCAGTCAACCGAAATACGCTATTCGCAGCGATCACAAAAATTTTGCCACATGCCTAAAGAACATTTTGAAAGAAACTCAAGCCATAGATTCTGGACACGATTTTTAGAAAGTGTTCCAGAGTTTATGTGCTTGTTGTAATAAGACTTACAATATCCCCTTGCCATTTCAATAGAGTTCTACTGACAATGGTATGGAGGCATTCGAAGAACTTCAATCCTTTCTCTTTCAGCAATTCATCAATTACGTACGTCTTTTTATCGCCCGTTCGAAAAGGTTCTATTAATTCCCATAATTGTTTTTTGAAAAATTTTGAATCAAATCTGACATTGTAGTTAGTCAACCATTCCTGCATTTGACTTTTCTTGGAGGTAAACGTTGGAGGTTTGTCCAATTGCACCGAATGGTAAGCAGCATTGTCTATAACAATTACACTTTTTCCTCCAAGCTTATCCAAAGCAGAAATGAGCTAATTAACCACCCAATTTTGGAAACTATCCCCAGTCATAGTCGCGTGATAATTCCGATCGTTATTTTGAGAATCTAAAAGAAAATCGCACTCTTCCAAAAACCCGCCCTTATATCCCGCATGCAAAATAGTGAAACGTTTCCATTCGTCTTTAAATTTAGCTGAGTTACTCTTAACATCCGAGTCGTGTACTCAAAGTCGAATCACGGACCCATTCTGATAGATCTATGTTTCATCTAGATACACGAATCGGATATTGTCACTGGAATTTAGATACTGTAAAAGTTTTCTAAGAAAGGTAATTTTGGGTGCAACAACATATTTTTGTTCACAGAGAATTTTGCAACCGTTAACTGAATTATATTTGTAATCCATAGATTTCAAAATCTTATACAAAGTTGTCCTCTCTCCCTTAAATTCATAATTTTCCTTTACTTTAGCCAAAAGATCAAAAAATATTGATTTTGAGATTTGTATTGCTACATTAGTTGTTGCAAATCTTTTTTAAAAATATGATTCCAAAACAAATTATTTTTGGGTCGTTTGTCAGATACCGAAGATTTCAACTCGTCTGGTCTCTGTCGCACAACCACTTCTAATTTAGAACGCCTAACCTACAAAACGAGATTATCAGCTTCCGTAAATTGAAGTAAAATGTTTAATGTATTTACTTACCCCCAAAATGTCTTCTAGCGAATTATAGATATCTTGTAACTTGAAATTTGGATTAATTCTTCTAAAATGTTTGAAAGTTTTTATAATTTGCAGCTTTGTATTTTCATTTATAATCTTTGGCATTATAAATTATTATAATTGACATTAATGGATGCGAAATATAAGGAAAACTTGATCTCTTTTTAACATAGCAAACGTTTATGTAAAATTTTTGATCGTGCAACGGCGCCAAATACAGCCACAGGTACGGCAATTTTCAAAAAAAAAGAAAACACTTCCAAGCTAACAAAATGAAAGCATGGCCTATTACGACCATAAACATCGTGAATGGAGTATACAATAAATAAAGAACTGCCAAGCCAACGTAAATAATTTAACTAACACAGTAAACTTAATATTAATAAATATAAATAAATTATAAATTAATTCAGCAAGCGTAATTCCTCGCTAAAACTAATCAAAAACGAAAGTTAACAAAAACTCCTCGTGATTGCATTTTCGAGTTGTGCAGGTTTGAATTTAAAAATCCTACCTGATTAAAACGCTTATGAAATCTTACATATGTACATATTGATAAAAAAAACATTGTGGTGTATGTATTTCAAAAAAGTTGTTATTACGCGTTTACGAGAAATCTATTCTTTAACACACGGCGTTTTTTAAAATCTGGCCATACCTAATGAAGAATAGGGTGTCATGACGTTTATGCACTATTTACGGGACACGCTGTATAAAAGAATTGGTCGAAATAAATTGTGCAAACTTAGAAAATCCAAAATATTTAAGTTTTTTTAAATCAAGTGGTTTATAAAAATCTGCAGATGTTAAATTGAATGTGATTGCGATTGTCAGTATGGTCGCCCACCTGCATCTTATAAACAGGTGCTGTTAGTGATAAATAAAGGTGTGGTTTAGTCGGTGGTAAATGGTGAATTAAAAGACAAGAGTTAAATGTAGTTAATTCGAGGTTCTTCTTTCTTCTAATTTACTTATTATTAACATTTGTTTTGTGGATATACGGTTAATAATAATTTATAGTGAAAGACATTGGTTTGTGTTTTAAAAGCGTTTTATGTTTGTTTTGGTTACTCATTGTAGTGCTTCACAACAGAAAAACTCTGATGATGTAAGGCGAATACACTTGAGACAATTTCAGCATTCGTTATGCTTATGAAAGTTTTTAACTTCTTTGGTAAGTGTTTTGTGCTTATTGTATATTTAATAACAATTAGTAATTCTACTACGTTACAATTAAAAAGACTATTATATAGTTTATTATTCAAAGTGTTTCATAAGATAAGCCTAAATTTAGAGGTTTACAATATTTACATAGAATTTAACTTTTGATTGTAATAAAAGCATAAAACTATCAAACCAGGATCGCGAGAATCAGTGTATGATTTGCTCTCAAATTCCTTCCCTAATGCGTGTTGTTCTAGCGAGCACAAACGATTTTTGTTAAAACGGTTTCTGATACGAATGTAACAAGCGTATTAGGTCGATAGTGTAATTAACTCATATCGGAATTTTCCGCGTTTGTAGAACTACTACATGTAATAGAATGTATGACGGAGCATGTTCGTGTGATAAACTAAAACTTAAAGCATTAATACCACGTCAATATTGAACGCCATACACCTTTTGTAAAGTAAAATATTTTATAAAGGTCCTCTTGCAGTAGTATCTTCTTCCTTGATATCAAGGAACAGTAATTGACGAACTAGAAATGAATTATAATTTCTAAAGCGTAATCAAGCCTTTGTTTTCCAAGAACTCTTGTATCACCTCGTGTATTGCCAAACAATGAGGGAACGTACATTTGAGTACCGTCATTATAGTTCGAGTGATCATTTCCGCGAGGGAAAATCATGTTCTTATAAATATGAGAATTACCAAAATTTGCTAATGATGACGACGCTTGTTGAAACATAAAACATTTTCAGCTCATTTATACGTTGAAGCTATGAATTATTTTAAATTTTGTATAATTAAATTATAATTTATAAATTATATTTGAATTGGAATTAAGCACTTTTAAAAAATCTTGAAATGTATTAATTAAAATGAAATTGAAAAGGATTGAATAAAAGTGCAAAATGTTAAAAAAAATTAAATGGAAATACGGGAGTTTGTCGAACAAATTAATGTCAAACGTAAATTATATTATGTTAAATCTCTTCTGAAAACTGGAAAATGAATGTAAATTCTGCAGGTGGAATATATTGAAGACTTCATTTGGATAATTAAATTACCTTTTGTGACTCGTTGAAAACGAGAAATCTAAATTTCATACTAGTAATAATTGATGGAATAGTACTATCTAGCCATTGCTTTTTTAGTTTATTTTCTCGATGCAACAGTTGTTGCTTCTAAAGAAAATTTAAATTAGTAACTGGTATATTCATTACAAACAATATTTTTTCAGATGTGTAATGTAATTTGGATGTGGGTAGAATTTGTAAAACCTCCAAAATTTACACCACCCTTGCCAAGTTCATTATACTGTAGTAAATTTTGCTAGGAGCAAGGGGCGCGGAAAGCTTTTTTGCTTCACATCAATTTAACGCATATCCATCAAGAGCGCTACCTCCAAACGTTAATGAAATATCAAATACACACGTGATAAAACCACAAAACTACTATTAATAGTGTGTAGCTCATGTGTTATGTAAGTCATAAAAAAATTGCTCGAGTATTGTTATTTAACTTTGAGATTAATAGTAACTTTCTATGTATAAGATTTTATACAAGTATTATTATCGTACCTAAGATGGACCCTATTATACTGCCAAGACAAAGTCGGTTAAATTAGAAAAGTTTTGGCTATTTTGGAGATCAGTTTACTTATGCTTTTGTTTTTTCAAAAAAGTTCGCGGTTTACTAGATATTTGCTAAAAACTAAATTATCTTAATTTTTTTAAATAAAAAGCATTTCCCACTGAGTGTGCCATGATTATAAACATATGAAAATCATTGGTTTTTGTCAGGTAAATTATATTTATTATGTAACAATTGCTAAAACAAACCAAAAGACGCTTTTAAGAAATTTTACTCAGCATTCACAGATAGCATCAACTAAGCATCTAATGCCCCATAAAATCATATTTATTTTGTTTTAGCAATTTTTGCATAACAAACGAATTTCTTTAATAAAACTCCACGATTTTGTGTGTTAGATGTCATGGCACTATGATGAAAAATGATTTTCACTTCATAACTCGGTAAAACAAAAGAATAGATATGTCAAATCATGTATCACTGAAAAGCATTTAAGGCGTGCAGTTCAGTAATATGGAGATCAAGTAGGCGTTCCATTAGAAAAAAAACTAGATTTACGTTTTACTCCCGAAATAAAACAAAAGACAATTGCGAAAATAATTTTTTTGTGTTTCGGAGTAAATTTTCTAAAACATCCTCTTTGCTGTTTTTTTCTATCTGCGCTCGTTCCTGAGATATTTCACTTTAAAGAAAATAAGATAATTTCGTTTTTAGCAAGTACCTAGTAAGCTATAAACTTTTTTGAAGAAAGAAAAGCATAAGTAAACTAATCTCTAAAATAGCCAAAGCTTTTCTAATTTAGCCGACTTCGTATCTCTTGCAATTTCTGAGATCCCAATAGTGAGCACCGAAATTGGGACACACAGTATAAACCGATATTTATACTCTTTTAGGTTGATATTAAATTCTGCGGTTTTGATTGGTTAATGACGTCTTTAATTTGACAATACAATTAAGAATGCTTTATGCAACCTGGGGATAAAAATGATCTGTTTCGGCTTCGTTCCTGCATTTTTCGCCGTAAACGGGCTCGAATGTGTTCAAGACGCACACCATAGTGGACACCCAAAATCAGCCACACCCCAATTCACCAGTAATTACTGATAAAATGTACAAATTAGTTTTGAAGGATATTCAGTTAAACACACGAAATATCTAAAGTTATAATTATAAACATTTAAAAAAAATTTATGATGTATAATATTTGTACGTGAAGAAAACTATTGGCAAAGTGGGTGCTGCGAATGCTTAGTATCGATCAAAAATTCGCTGGCTTGCAATTTTTTTATGAATATTTACAGGTGTTCAAAAAACATCTCTAAAGGTCAGACCATTACAGACGAATACTATAGTTCAATTTTTAAATTTAGAGCCGTTTCGGATTAGCCTGACTGCACAAGTCCACCAGAACTTAAAATCTTCTACTTCGCTTTAGCCTATGCTTTCTATATTATGCCATCGATAAGCGTATACTCGTTAGTTGTATTGCTGTATGCATCCTTTTCCTATTCATTTATGTTTAGAAAGATAAACGATGCAGGTAAAATTATTATAAAACGGCTACCTGCTTGCCAAGTGTTAACCCAGCACGGTTCAAATAAAAATAATTGAATTTCTTTAAAATCTACTTTTCTAACTTATGGTTCTGCGTCATACACATTAAAAAAGGAATGACAAACGATCGGAAAAGACTATAACTCTTTTAATAATGCTACATTACTAATAAAACATATTTCAAATAATTCACTTTCGGATTTCTAATTTGAGCTTTCTGGACGACCCTGATGCAGTCTGCAGAGCCTCTTACTTCTACTACGGACAACGGTCATTTCTTAACTAGAACTGTACACCACAGCACTTCATCCTAAACGGGTCTAAATTCAAAAATTGAAGTATACCTAGAATTTT
>VTPC01091182.1:48033-62900 GCA_011009095.1 Ignelater luminosus
ATGCCAAGCGGCATGTTTTCAAAGAAGGAGCTGGTGATTTGGCTTAAAGTTTCCAAGTAGTTCTTGAATTACTTGAAGCTGTTGGTGAACCATCTGCCCATATAGTTTTCGTCAGAGACAATCGTGCAAAAAAATGCCCGCTATCCAATGAAAAGAAGATGAATAAAAAGGATCGAGAGTATTTTGAGTTTCAATATGAAAAAGAAGATCAACTGGTGTTTGTAAAGTAAAAGGATAATAAATGTGTCACAATGCTGACAAATTATGACTCAATTATGCGTTGGTGCAAATTGGAGAAAATTGATGTGGCGCAACTGCGGGTGTTCAGCAACTACAGTTCTGCCACGAGAGGTGTGGACCTTCTGGATCAGTCCGTAAATACTTACTATTCAGGGTAGAAAATAATGGTGGGTCCTATGGACACCCAAGGTAAACGTAACAGCAGTAAATGCATGGAGGTTGCATCTATTGATTGATGGCCAGAAACTGAAGTTGCTAAATCTTCAACGTTTTATTAAATTAAAGAAATTCTAGAAAACCTAAATATGTATTCCAGGCCGCCACAAAGCATTGTGAAAGACAAGGATGGCCACTTCAAAAAAAAAATTAGATCGCTAGAGGAGATGTCGTGTGTTTCATTTACGCTCTTGGTGGAGTTGCATAAATATCCTGTAAAGCCGCTTTTTGTATAGAAAGAGACCGTTTCATTAAGTTTTATACAAAATAGTTCTCTTTATTTAAAATTTATAATTAAAATGTAAAACAGGGTCAAAAAAATGTCCATATTTTAGTGTAATATTTAAACACCGCTATGGTCTTACTGTATTCATTTAAGTACACCCATTTTTTCAAAAATGTTTAAACCAAGACTCATAATCATACCTAAACATGTTTGTTTGTGTTAACATCAAGCAATATAATTAATAAAAAAGATACTTTTCGAAAAATATCTGATGTGGTACCAATGGGTTAAGTGAATCATGTTAGGGTAAAATATTTTAAGTGACTGAGCTGCTTTAATCATGTAAGGTGCAGCATCGGACAGCACTAAAAGCCAATTTTTTTGTAGGTACAGGTTCTGGGAGAAAAGATTTTGCTAAACTTTCGTTGATAAACCTGGCTGTTGTTAAGTTGTTCGTTTTTTCCAACTGTTTAACGCTAATTAAGTGTGGTTGTGACGGTCCATTTTCGTCTAGGGTGCCTATAATTAAATTTGCCACATAACGCCCCATCGAGTCGGTAGTCTCATCAGCAGCAATCCAAAATGCACGTCCGACAATTTTATTTTTAATCTCTGTAATTGTTTTTCTCTACAGTAAATCTACATATTTTTTGCGTAATGTAAATTCGCTAGGAATATGCTTGTCACAGTACTGAACAGAAAACTATGTAATTTTTTTAAATGAATATTAGAAACAAGTGAAGCGTAACATAAATCAGCATTAAAATTATCAATATCTTGCGAAGAAGTTCCAGCAGCAAATGAAGTTGTAATTAATTGCTGAGTGTTCAAGATTGTTTTTGTGGAATTTTCTTTGTGTAACGCCGTAGACAAATGCTGATCCACTTGATACTTTTTGGTGCAAGGTATCTTACCAAAATGAAATAATAACAAATAAAAATCCTCTTTAATACCAAAGCATACACAGTAAAAGATGAAGAGCCAATTAAGCAAAAGGTCACAAGTTGACTCTAAATATGTGTTAATTTAACAACAAATTATAATGTGAAATTTGAAGTAGAAAAACCAACATTAAGTAGTTAAATGTAAAATATATTTATAGTGTTATTTAGATTGGCAAGAAACGGGCGCCTAATATAGTTAGATTTACTTATATCAACATTGAAATAAAAAAATTTTATTTTAGCGACTTAAGCTAGTATATGTCAATTTTAACAATATTACATTGTAAGTGAAAATAACAAATAGTCGCATTTTAACAATATAGTTTTCCTGTGTAGATTTTTGAAATTTGTTTGTTATCAAATCAAGGTGCATTGAAATGGGATGAATTGCTAACTTATAGGTTATAGAAATGACCTACAACCTGCTTTCTTCAAACACACGCGACAGAAAATAATTTTTGTGTCTGTTTCCAATGCACCGTGGTTCTTAATCCATACACGAAAAAACTCACCGGTAGCTTTTCCAATTTTGGGCATGGCACAGTAAAGTAAACTAACAAGTACATTCCACCAAGATGCAAAATAAGGTGCCATGATTCTTTACCATTTACGAACTGAAAAACAATTGGGAGTTTTCGAGCAGAATTGTTATGAACATAACGGGACGTAGGCAATACCCCAGCTCGGTGTAAATACTGTTATTTACCAGTAGTTGCAGTTAAAACTCAATAGCAAAAACCTGTATACTCAGGTAGTTGATAATACTTGTCAATCATCAACAAATGAAAAAGTATTTGCGTGTTAGGATTAAAACTTTTACCTAGAATTTGCAAAAAGTCTGCGGTAGGGTCAGAAATACTTTATGTTTTAGAATTTCAGGTCTGGTATCTGATACACTTTAGCAAGTTTTGCACGAGAGTTTCAAAAAGAATGTTTTTTTAGGCGTGTTATTAAAAAAAAACCTAAAAATATGCGTTTAATATTCGTCGATTAGAGCAAATATGTACATATATGCATTTATGCATTATGCAGATTTTTACTCTGCATATGAGCAAACTTACATGCAAATGCACATTTTTCTGCGCTTTACAGATATGCGACTCATGTAAAACATTACAAACTGTTGCATGATGTAGATTTAGCCTAGAACCTATTTGACAAAGATTTAGAGTTGGGGTTTCTAGACTGTTTACTTCTTACTCAAAAGTATAACCTTGTTTGCCTAGCATTTGGTCTAAGCACGTCTAAATAGCTGGTTTTACATAATCTTCGATACACTTTAGCAAACAGTTAGTAACATGGTAGTCTCCAATGTAGAAAGCGCTCTTCATATATGCGGCCCCATTCACTTTTTCGCAATAGAATCGAATATCAACTAGCTCAGCAAAACAGTTTGATGAAAGATTTAAAAAAATAGCAGCTTTGATTACCTCATAGTCGTAGTTCTGTAAAATGTAAAAGGTGACATTACTAGAAATAAAAGAATATTGCCATTATTTTGTAGCCTACTAAATTAGAGACTTATTAATGTAAAAACTTCAGACGAAAAAGGTCTAATATGGGTCTAATAATTCAGTATTAAGACATCTGCAATGTTATATTCCGTATATCAAAATACTCAATTAGCTTCCTTAACAAGTCTTTAAACTGTCTGAGCTAGTTTGTGTGTTCGTCTTTACTATCCGAGTGCAATCTGATCGTGTCCGTCATTAGCTTGTCAGGGAGATCCGATTATAACTTCCGTCGGTAATCAAAAATCAAAAAGGAAGTTAAGTTCGTAGTTTTGACGCTTTGAAGCTGTTTGAAATCTGAGCAGTCAAATGATTACATTGATTAACTGTTGTGACTCAATATTCTAAAAACTAGAATTTTATGATAGCACAACAGCTTTAGATTATTGTTGGCCAAGTATATCAGCGGGCAAGAAATTACATTGAAAAATAAAATAAAAACAGCAGTAAAGTAATCTCTATATTGTTTAATCATTTTATGCGATTTTATAATTGATAATATGTATGTATGCTTAATTAGGCTTTTTAATAAGTTTCTTTTAAATGTATTGTGGTACTGAGTTATCTATTTAATCTACGATTTTGATAAGACGACTGTATTTTTTCAGAAAATAGAACTGCCTGTAATATTTATTTACTATAAATGTGTTAAGTCAATGAAGTTTATCACAGTTAGCAATCTTTCCAGCAAAGTAGTTCAATGCTGAGAAAATGGAGATATGTTTGGAGGAAAGTTCTAGTGGGTTGTATATCAATGGTAGCCGCTGTTTTAACTTCAAGAGTTCTGCAAACACTCAATTGATCGCAGCACACCATGAAGTTAGGTTCCCGGTGGGTACTTTTTCAGTGAAATCCTCCAATTGCTTCAGCGCAAAAGCCATGTTGACGTCTTATTTTCGAAATGAAAAAGTACGGTTGTTAGTCATACATTAATCGAGATTAAATTACTCAAGAGAAGGGGCAACCTGTCTGTTTCTACAATACATATAAGACATTCTATAAATTAATAATATCCACCACCTCAATTAGCACTTTAAAGAGAAAAATGCAATTCAACACCGAGTACATTTAGAGTTAATTTATCAAATCTGTATAATACTAATCTAAGCAAAATTACAACACCCTCTCTATTAAAGGTTTATATACAAAGGTCATAAAGTACCGACTGCACGAACAAGAACGATTTATTTCATTCAGGGTTAACAATTACTTGCGTTTGTATTTTCTTTAAGAAATGACAGGCAGGAAGTTTAAAAAGGTTTCGTATAAGTATTAGAAGTAATCACAAAGTTTGATGCCTTCCAATGGTCACTATAATCACATTCATTACACTGATTAACAAATTGAAACGTTTTTTCTGGTTCCTAATTACAAATAGGTGATCCTGCATCATTTTTTAATACTGAATCCAAATCTGCTTCTGATTTTTCCCTAGCATGTATAGTTTCCGAGAAAAACCTGATTTTGTTTAGAAATAAAACGCTAAATTAATTAGATGCATTTTATATCAACAAATGTACATAAAACCCATTAAAATATTCTATTTGACAGTTTTCTTTTGTGTAATGATGTATTAGGGTCTTCTCTAATTAGTAACCAACATGTTTGAATCCTATCTTCCCTGGTACCGGTTTTCCAACGTTGAAAGGTCTTGATGGAAACGCTTCCCATGCTGCTCATCACTTGCAGCTTCCACTGGGAAAAAACTCAGATGGGAATATAAATAATGCATCTTTAGCGACATACGTATTACATCCTATTTTACGGTAAGCTGTCAACATTTCGTCGACGAGGTTTTTGAAATTTTTCGCTTAGTTGTTGCCCAGAAAGCCCTTTAGGACAGATTTCAAACAATTCCACGCCATCTTTTTTTTTCCTTGTAGAACCGCATTGAAACCGCTGCCATTCATTAGTTGCCGAATTTGGAGACCCACAATTAGCTTCTTTGATTTTTGGAAATTTTTCTTTTATGCACTGAAAGCCTCTTCCGGCCACGGTCCATACCTTTTACAACGTTCTTTATCAGCCCTAACTTAATATAAAAGAGCACAAATAGATATTGTTTCTATCCACAAGGCTTTCATGTAAGATATTTTTTTCTCCTACAACTATCTGCCTACTTGCACAACTTTTCACAATATAATGCTGCGATTTAGCACAACTGTCCCACTCGCACAAAAAGCAACTGTACTTTATCCCAGTTGCATTCCTAATAACAAAGCTATAACTTTCAAATTTCCACAAACTTTCCATTCGTATCGTTTATAGTCTACGCTTGTTAAAAGGCATTTTATAGTTTCATAAGATTTCTTTAGATGAACTGCCATCCAGTTCCATTGCCATTGTGCAATAGTAGAACAGCTTTCAAATTAAATTTAGATGCATCAATGAACAGTCGCCATTCTTCTGGTTTGTGTTTATGTCCAAGGGTTTTCATCAAACCGTCAACATCGCTGCAGTAGGTAAGATTGTTGGCCATAGAACAAAACCCAGAGAACTTCCTTTCGCGGTTACGGAAATGACTAATTTTGGTACTGTGTTCCAATAAATTCCAACTTATCAATCGAGAGCCAAGCAACTCGGCTTTGCTTTTGCTTCAGTTCAAATCACGAACTAAATCGTTTAGTTGTGCCTGTGTGATCAAATGTGGCTCAGTGGGATTTGGAGGAATAAACTCTGGATCATTGCTAGAAACAATGTCGACTTTTTCTTTATCTGATCTTTAAAATGTTTCTGATGACACAGGAATTGGAAGATCAGTACAATGGCCAATGGGTCTTATCGCCGATGTTAAATCAGAATACACAACAGATTTTTTATTTTCTGCAGAGGAGCCTGCCATCTTTGTTAAGCAGACGTAACAATCGGTTAGATTATCCTTTTGCACCCTACATATCATAGGTACTGCAAAGGGCATACATATACGGGAACCTTTTATCCACTATCGAAGGCGATTTGCACAAGAAACACAACAAATATGTGTTACCCATTGCTTATCTTGATCTCTAACTTGACATCCAAAGTACAGACGATAAGCTCTCCTTATTAGCACAGTGAAAGATCGATTTTGGTGTTTAGCAGTAAACTCTCCACAAACGTAAGAAAAACTGGCCGGATCCTTCGCACATTTACGGTACATGATTAATGTTTTTATAGTTATCACTCAAAATACAAGATATTTTCTTTGTTAAGCAGTGATAATGCAACTTTATAAAACTTCACTCGCTCCACAAAACAGTACTACCACTGAGCAGGTTCATATAGAAGTGATCTCACTTATGGAAAATTGAAATAATTTTTACAAATATTTATGAGAGTGACATACCTGTTGGTGATGTGTTAATAGCTTTCTAACATATGCGGAATGCAATTACCTGATTTTCAAAACTTGTTATCGCTAATACGTAATTACCTAATGTAATTATAATAACACTGTCCACTGGAACTTCAAATGCATATATTTCAAAAACTACACGTGATAGAAAAAAATCTGAAAGCAGATTGGAATTCAGAATGAAACGTTACATAGGATTACTTAGTTTTGTTTAAGAACCAAAAATTCTGTTGATCAGTGTTATAGGCATTTCTCGATGTTACTCAACTATTCGTTTTATATCAAATTTCGTTAAGTTCCTCACAATTTCTACTTCATTAGTTAATTCTAATATTTTCACTTTGTAATTATCTATTAAATCAGAACTATGTCAGCTTTCACACGAAGACCAGAAACATCACTTGTAATAGTTTCTTTTATCGAGTGAATCACCTAGTACAACTGACATTGTTTGAAAATATAAGATACTTATATTGTCCTAGTTAACTCATTCCTTTTTTTGTTAATAACCTAAATCTCTGTCGTACCAATTATTTACAACCGCTCAAAGAGGTGATAATTGAGAAACAGGCAAATGCTACTGATTTATACTAATGTGAGATAAGAGGTCATTCTGTCATTATTCGTGTCGTAACGACTAATACCAAGATGTTTCGTATAAATAAACAACCAGAAAGATTACAATACCGTACAAGCAAGTGTAAATTAAAATTAACAATAAGCTTGCTATCAATATTTTGTCTGGAAAAATTAATAAACATAAGAACATAAAACACACGAGGAACATTGAGAAGAACTAAATTGGCATATTATAATGTACATCTTTGTAATCAGCATTAGATAAGAAAATGTCAAAACCAGATAGCACTAACACTTAACCCTGGAGTATCTATAATTATAATCTAAAATAGTTTTAAAAGCGTACAAGCTCTTTCTGCACAATTTCTAGACATAAGGCCTTTCGATACTTGTACAATACAAATAACTGCAATATCAACTAAAGTTTGGGTGCCTTCGTGTATTTTTTGCTTAAGTTCAAATATCCATTAATACACTATGTCAATGTTTGTCGTGGGAAATCTATCTCGTAAGTTTGCCAATATTGTCTTGAATACTTATATAAATACTAGCATTTTTTCCTTAATTTCGTCTCAATATCATTATTTATTTTTGTTTAAGTTTCTAGTGTTCCGTTTCTTTGTTTTCTTATTTGAGTTTAGATATTAAAAGCAATAGATTCTCTAACTTTGAATACAGAAGTGAAAAATCAGATCTTTAATTTGGGTGGAATAGATCACGTGAAATAACTCGTATCGGTTTCATTTGATTATTCATTTACTGTTTACATATGCACGAGGCGGAGAAACAACTGGTAAACATCCTGGTATGCCGCATTCAATTATGAATAATATATTATCAATAATTAACAAGGTTAGTAGTGAGAAGATCTTGATTTCTTCTGTGATTTCTTTCTTAGTTATTTAGTACATCGAAAACACTCAATTTTGAAAAGTTTATGTTTTAATATTTTTATCGGATCTTATGTAACATTTTCAAAAACCATCATTTACAGATTTTATTAATTCTATTTGCTTAAAATATAGAATTTATTGGGTTGCCAGATTAGGTCAGAATTTTGTATTATTTGTAATCCCATTTGTTAAGAAATGACGCCTGGGGAAGGGAGCGTCTCATTAGATTGAAATAATCAATTAAGTTGTGAAGTTAGAATTAAATATATTTGTACTTATTATTGTTCTTGTTGCATTTTGTTCATGCCTTTATTTCGATAGAGTCAAAATCTATTTGCTCTTGGTTTCGGCAGTTGTAAAGATAAAAACAATCCTAAACTTTACCGTATGAAAGTAGTAGAGAATAATAATAAGCATTGGTTTCGTAGTCAAAAGGGGTTCCTGACGTCCATCCTACACAATTACAAGAAGTCGTTGAACAAACAATTTGCACACAGGTATTTACACGGGTTTTGATTTTCTGGATCTCCCTAGCCATGTTTCTAAGATCAGCTGCCAATTCAAACTGCTGTAGATATCCAATATAGTGTTCATGAAAAGCAATTAACGTGATAACAGTTCCACAAGCAATATTTCTCACTTCAAGTTCAATACGGCCGTAAATACAAGCGTGGTAGTTTTGCAGGAGAAGGATTCAAACTTTCCTTTGTATAAGCAAAAATAGAAGACAAAATCTGAATTCAACCAAATTTATTTGTGTAGTTTCTAATTGGCTGTATTGCACAGAATAGAAAATGAAATCCACTTCATAACAAATATTGCTTTTCGTATACAGATAAGACCATATTGCTCTTAGAAATTAAGGACACTAAATAGCACTGTCGTAGGCAAAACTGAGGTTTTTGAAAAATGTGTGATGTACCTTTGGAATCAAACTATTTTGGCACAATTCCATGAAATAAAATTTTGTCTTATCTGATATGGTAGGACGTTCTCGGCATGCTGACTTCAAATTGTAAACACCGTTTATAGCACTTGAAGAAGGCCTTTCACGTTTAATCATTTGCACTTTAATTTCTTCGAACTCCTCTGAATTATAAGAATTTTTGTAGAAGATAATACCTAGCGAATATTTTGTCACCTTTAAAACCTGAATGTTATTTCAAATTACTTTTTCGCCTTTTACATTGACAGAGAAATTCTTTTCCAGGTTTCGACATAAATCATGAAAGTCAAAAAATTCTTTGGTTGCCATTTCATTGACTTTGTAAGGTTTTGATAGCATAGCACAGCATCTCCTTCGTTTTAGGTGTGCCCAACTGTTAAAAATTTATGTTTGATACTATTAATGTTAAGTTTACAGACTGCCCAGATGTACATAGAACCAGTAAACTTATTTTTATTCTGGCCCACACAGTTATCTGAATAACAATTAACATCTTTATTGGTGCAGTTAGGCCGTAAATAATCTAACAAACAGGAGGCGATTTTGTTTGTACCTATGCGTGCTATTGCTTCATGCCAAAAATAGCAAAATCCATTTTTTTGATAGTATTTCGAAAATTATGAGATTTAGACAATTTAAACAGCACTTATAGTAAGTCCAAATATTTCCACACGGTGTTGGTAAGACGGCCTGTAAATCATAGCATGCAATAATAATGCTGGGATTTTCTGTAGCTCTTGCTATGTCGTCTGCTTTTTGTTTTCTACTTAGGTTCTTGTTCTTAATGTGCTGATCATAACTTTTTTTAAGTTGCGCTGCTCTTCCTTACTTAAATTTGAAAAAGACTCGCATACAGAACATTGGTCTTTATTTGGTGTAAAAAACAAAATGTTGAATTGCGTATTAAAAATTTATTCATAAAAATTTTTTTGGCTGTGGGTAGACCAGCATTCTCTTCTTCTTCTTGGTAATAACGGTGCATTTGTGATATAGATAATGATCTATCAATGAACTCCTTGGTGGTTTGAGATCTTAAATAATCAGATCCTATCCGGGCAAAGAAATTATATGCTTCCTTATAGCATCCTTGACTGCAGGATCTATTGCATCTCTTCTGTTCAAATTTCCCCTCTTATCTTTCTTACGACGCTTGTTCTATCAGACTTTTTCCAAGTAGTTCGTGTAAATTTATCGCTAATGCCTAAAGTATTCATAAAGAATGTCTTGAAAACTCTAATTCTGCTACCGTCTACTGTGAGAAAGTTTGCAAGATTTTTTGCTCTACTGCTACCTTCAGTAACTCTTCTATATTTTATTTTACATTCCTTCATATGTGACGCTACGAACTGCCGTTGTAAGGCGTTGTCAGCTAGTTTTCAAAACTGTTTCTATAACAAAATGCCATCGCCTTCTTGAACGTTTTGGGGACACTTCAACCGGAATTTGTACTGGCTTGTTTCCTGCGAATATGTAAGCCAATTCAGAATAGACTTTTAATTTCTTAATATTACGTTTCCACAGGTGTCGTTGTGCAATCCTTGGATTTTTGCAGAACTTGTTCAGTAATCAAAGTTTTATTCTTAATGCTTACGTTGCGAGCTTGATTAACTTCAATTTGAGTTTTAGCTTTATTTTGGGCATTCTCAGCAACACTGTCTGATGAATCAGAGCAGCTGTTAACAGTAAAAGTGCGGGATCCTCAATTGAATCATCAGAATCAAACTCATAACTTCCGACAGGAGCAAACTATATTTATTATTACTATTATTACCAATACTTCATAAAAGCTTTGGTTTAAAAATACCTGCTCTCAAACTAAATTGTCAGACAACTCTTTGGAAATAACTTCAAGGGCGTTATAATTAACATTGGTTAATGGGGCTAATACAGAATTGCTGTTTTCTGCAGTATTTATGTTTTCTATTTCTGTATTGGCGCTAGCAGAATACTAAAAATATTACAAGATTTCAGAAATCACAAATCACAATACCGTTATAATTTACGAAATAATAAATACTGACCTCCAAATAAGGAATTTCTCTTACAGCATTACTTCGTGACGTTTCAGAATTTGTATTGATAGAGGACTAAAACTTGCAGTAAACAGTAAGTATTGCTGATTAAACTGAGAAGTCCACTAAAATGTAAAATACGCCTTAGCTAACCTCAAAAATTTCTGGGACGACCCGGCACCACACCATGTTGACCTTCTACTATGCTTAATGCAAGATCCCCAAGGATCCTTCCACGGGAAGGCATTTTTACACACACCACAGGTTTAAATAAAGCCGTATAAATATAGTTTCTAAGTTAATAATAATTCACTCTTGTACAAAAATCACTTAAGTCAAAGACGAGATGAGCAGTTTCCATCCAACGACGCATACGTATCTTGTTGTATTTGTTGATTAATTTGCATTTCAGAGAAATATTTAAAAGCCCTTGGTGGTGCTGATACTAATTTATTAATTACTGACAAGAACGTATACAAGATCTAGTATGCAGACCAAAAAAGGCCAAAGGTATAGTAACACAGTTGAAAGTAGAAATGCTATAAACTCTGGGCAAAATAATACTTTTTGGATATTGCAATCAATCAAAAATGCAATGGTCATTGTCTTTAATTTAAATACAAACACCAGACTTTTGAAATATTATTACAAAAATCTAAGAACTCAAAACCAACAGTAACGTGAATTTTGATAAATAATAAATAAGTTATGGCATTAAAATAGAATTACAAGAAATTATCTTGCAACGTATAACAGACCAGCAATAACTATACCATAAGAATGACACCCTGTATGTTATAACAAAAATTATCAATAATTTTCTGCTACTTCTTTATGCATTTCTAAAGTTTGAGACACTATAGTGAAATTAGAAATTTATTATTACTGAGTTTCGAGGCCTCTAGGCCTACCGGATAATCTGTAAAGCTGTTTCACAATTTACGAAGGGTTCTATTAGCAACCCCTACATCACGCACAGATATCCACACGCACGTATAATCATCCGAGTAGTGTCACGTATTTCCTTATAGCACGCAAGAATTTTCTTTTGGATTTTCCTTTTTTTTCTTGTTGAAAAACGATCTGAAACCTTTCAATATCCACGTTTTACACTTCTACTGTTTTTTATTACATTTTTGAAATTGCTATTTTGGTCTATATAAATTTAGTATTTTATTTCAAAAGCTTTATACCTACTTAATGATAAATAAGACTTTCACTACTTTAACAAAGCAACACGTTAATTATACAAGACAAGGGTAAATTCCGGCCTATTTAGATCGTCTGTGTAAAGCATACAATTGAGGATATGTCAAAGTCACTTGTTTGAAACAGTTTGACCTTTACCACAACGAATTGACTGAAATGTATCTTGAAATGTCGAATTTCAGTTACGTAAAACAAAACCCCTACCGATTGAAATTTTCTATTTGGTAGAGAATGTGCCAATAAAATTGACAAGGAGTAGCAGAATAGCATGTTTTTTGTATGTTTGCGTGTTTTTAGATATTTCCACCACTATCTTTGTTTTTCTTTTATTTCTTCTTTTTATAAATTCTTGTTTTCTGCAACGTTAATTTTTCATGCACGGCCAAACTTAAAACATACAATTTATGTGTCGTATACGCCCGGCTTGTAAGATTAGGACAGTTTTGTTGGTTTTTGTTTGAAAATGCTCTTCTTTTTTAGATTTTAACAAAGGGTGGTTGCTGTTGTATTTATGTTTAATCTAGATACATTTACAAGTTAATAAATATCAGGAGCGCTAACGCGCTAATAGAAAAAATAAAGATAAAAAATAATTATGTATGAAGAGTAATAATTCGAACACTAGTTTCAGTAATTCCAATAGAACGCTATTGTAAATCCATTCATGCCAGAAGTAATGCCACTGATACCCAAGAAATATCAGGGTATAGCCACTAATTCAACGTGTAACGACGCCAATGCCATAGTTGTATAACACTACTGATGTCATCATTAGTAATGCCGTTAGAAATTTTCAAAAACTTAATCAATACAAATTTCTTTTTCAGTTTTTCTCGCTCAATATGCAGTGCTTTTTGTTCACCAATTCAAAATATTATACTATACCTCATATACTTTTTCTACTTTATGCTCGACTTGAATACAAGGTGCTTTCTCATTCTGGTACAGTATTATGTGTTTTGTAATTTTACTTCAGCTAAATACAGCTGCTTGGTACAATACCAACTCTCCGAATTCTTAGTCTTTGTCTTTCTGTAGTATGCTGAATCAGAATATAGAATATTCTTTTTGTTTGGTGCAGCAGTAGAAAACATTATTATCTGTTGACCTAAATACAGAGTGTTCTTTTTATCTGGTTAACCAATTTCAAGCGTTTTTCTTTTTTTTCCTAATCAATACTGATGCAGTCAAATACAGGTTGTCCTTGCTATATTGTACAAAAGTTTAGTTTTGTTTTCTTCCGATTTTATGCGTGAACTAAAAACAGCAGCAAGTAATTCCTATTTGGCATACCAATTCAAAGCATCACCTTTTTTGTACATTTTAATCGACATGAATATAGGAATTAATGTTTCGCGAAAAAATAATAATAGAGATGCTTACGGCAGAGATGTGAGTTTTTTTGCCTGACCTATGTTTATATTTAGCTCTTTTAATAAATGCCAGTGGAGGTGATCTCTAGCAAGGCAGAGTCGGGCACGTGTTCTTATTTAGCTTTCTTAAGAAGATTGAGCATTGGCAAAACCCAGCCCGCGTTCTTATTTTTTCTTCGGAGTCCTAAGTACTACCCTGTGTTCGTACTGAATTTCTTTAAGAGGGATAATAGAAGTGACTAGCTCGATTAGTTTCTAGACAAAAGAAGTCTTGATTGGTAACCGTTACCGGCGGCTTACTGTAAGAGGGTAAAGAAAATAGGAACGTTTTAGAGTGACGATACGGCCGCAAGCCTACAGAGTCCTACAATCCCAAAAATGTTGCAACAGAATGGAGTATTTAGAAATAAAAAAGAAGTTTAGTACTATATTTTTCAACTTTAAATTGGGAACAGTCAGCTGATAATATTTCCATTATCTATATAGATGAAACAAATTTTAATTTTTTTATATATATCGAGAAAAAAATGGAAACTCAAGAAAGTAACCTGTTGTATCTAATTTTCTGCTAGTAGTAGATGACCTAATATTCATGTCATTTGGTGTATAGGCAATATGGGTTTAATTGATTATAACATTAGAAAAGGTTAATTGAAAAAACCATAAGTTAATGAGTTTGTATGTCAGTGTCTTGACAAGGCTCAAATATATAATAGTAGTAGTAATCGTTCTTTATGCTTCTTATGCTTTAATTAAAAACGAATTTGTTGGTTGCCGCTTACTAAGACTTAGTCCATACAGTCCAATGTTCAATGGAATTGAATTTGCCTTTTCAGGGTTAAAAGCAGGTGCTAAAGCTGACTCGGCTATTCGGATGTCACATGCCGGTGAAGACAGAGCGGAAATGACACAAATCCAATTTCGTTTACAACAATTTGAGAATATAACAGAAAATACAAAACTGACTGTTGCCAATTGTACCAAACACTCTGCTCGTGGTCAAAGTTGGCACTGTAACTAACCTATTTATATTTTGATGCGTAAGAAAGTTCAGTAATTATTGTAATCTCAATGATTTTGTATTAAAATCTATTGATTTTGCTCACTATAATAAATTACTTTAATATTTATTTATTTTTGAAATGTGAAGTTGACTATATTTCTAGTCTCAATTTGATTTTTTTTATTTTATTTATATTTACTTTGTGGAACTCCATGTTAATGAAACTATAATAATTATTATAATTTTATGAATTTGATTAGACTCAACTTAACCAGAATGATGTCAATTCGAAGTTGATTGACATCAATAATCTGCAATTGAATATTCCCAATCGGAAATTTATTATTCCTAGTATGAAACTGATTATTATTATTATTATTA
>VTPC01091182.1:70294-99017 GCA_011009095.1 Ignelater luminosus
TTAGTGTATGTAAAAGACAGACGCAAGTAGATCTTGCTTTACCTCTAATCTAATTTGTAAATTAAAATTAAGAAATGGGATTCATTAAAAGTTCAAACCTGTAATAATAATTATCGAGAAGCACAGACTCGTGTCTAGCCCACTAAGAGCAATGTGCTCCGGAGAAAGCAATTGACGTTTCGGTTGTCATGGTAACGATAGCAGACGCAATGTGTGTGATCCGCGTTATTTTGGTGCACTCTAAGAAAACGTAACGCACGGTACCTTGTGGAAATAATTAATACCATACTGAGCTTTATTTGAGTAAGGTTTAATTCACATTCTGTCAACGTAAAGTTAAGCATTGCATATCTTACTGGTAAAACGAGAGGAAATAGAACAGTCGTCTTGATACCTCACACGGTTAGTTTGTTATTTTTTGGAATGTGTTAATTTGTTCTATATTTCTGTTTTTTTTATTACTTAGCAGTTTTGTAAAACAATTGTCTTACTTTCTCATTTTATAAAAAATAGTGTGTCAGTTATTTTTTTGCGATTATTTCATATTGACTGCTTATTTCAAAATAACCATTAAATTGGAAGTTTCCATGTGTTAATTAAGCTATTTTTCTTTTATTACCTTTTTTTTTCTAAAGCAATGAATGAATCTTTATATGAATTAGTATTTTTAGGACACTCCCTACCCACAATGAACAACTGCACTACCCATACTTAATTCTCTGTATGCAATGTCATTGTTTTATATTTTTAAAAGCTGATTTCATTTAATCCAAGAATTCTTGTCGCTTTTTATTTAAGTTCAGTATCTCATAATGACCTTGCTTAAATGCAGATGTTTAGCTTTTGCAAATGTACGCCCAGTAATTATGTAGATTAATAATAGCACGTAGAAGAATTAAGATTTAATTTAAAGTTTGTGACTGCTATTACTTATATTTTGGTATAAGGCGTATAATCTTACCAAAAATTCTAAAATATCAAGATTTAGTCGTTATGTTTTGGCTTCTTATTTCTAATAGCGTCCCAGCATCCTATAACCAATCTTCTCTACAATGCAAGCAATTTTCTGGTGGAACGATACGATTATTGACATATACATTAAGCATTTTTAACTTTATATTCAGAATTTTACATTACATATACCAGGTCTTTTTATTAAATACACTTGTGATTTCTGTATAAAATATTCTGAATATTCCTGGAATTTATAACAAGCACAATAATGGGTCCTTATATATCTATTTGATAACCATATTGTTTAATCGATTAAAACTGGAATTTCTGCGAAATGCTTAGAAATATTTGTTTATAGCTCGTCCTTACATTTGAAATTTTAGACGAAAAGCAGTGCCAAATCTTAGTGTTCTTGTTTTGATCTGCTTAAGAAATTACAAGCAAAACATGTCTGCTCTTCAACTTAATGAATGTACTTATTATTTTAAAGTGCTCTTCAACCAAATACTTTTGTTTATAATAAACTGCTAAACGTAATTTTAAATAGGTTACGAGAAGCATAAATAGTTTGCTAATTCAGAATTCTAAGGATAAGTATTGTTTGCAATTTTCTAAAAACAATATGTAGTATGAAACTTATATAAAAATGTGACGGTGATGATTTCTCGACCAATAGCTCAATTATTTGGAGATATTGTAAAACGTAATTACTACAAAAAATGATAAGGATGAAGTTAGTTAGTTAGTCAAATTGGGACACCCTGTATAATTTTACAAAAATTATTCAAGTTTCTATAAGAGTTGAGCATTATACTTTCCGTCCCCTCCCGGCGTAATGAACAAAGTTAGTGCACTTTCATCTTGACAAAAATAAATTTCACATTACAAAAGGAATTAGTAAAATTTTATTCAATACAGAGCGATCAGAAAATACAAATAATTGCCTTTCCTATTTCTACAGCGGAAGTACGTGTTCTATAAATCACGTTATGCTATACCTTTAGCCGGCCAATGTAACGGTTCACAGTACATGTTTGAAACTTGCTAGAATAAATTGAGTAACAATTTATCATAGAACGACCCTTCATAGTCTGACATGAAATTCTTTTCAGCCTTTTACGTTTTGCAACGGCACGCATTTTGTCACCCAAGTAAACACGTAAATGTCAGGTATTAAATGAATCCGAGTTTTGCTAAGAAGAGTTAAGAAAAATCTAAAGACTTATAAACTCTATAAGAGTGAACATAAAAAAGCGTTCCACCTTTTTCTTTGGGGATTAATATTTTTCATAAAATTTATCAAGGCAGTAAAAGATATGGACCTAAAAATCAAACAAATATAAATTTAATAGCCAATAAAAGACTGCGCCAAAAAAGTGCGTTATCTCAAAAAATACAGGCGATCCAATTTGCACTTAATTTTTGCAATCTCACCAACACTTATCCACCTAAAATCTTTCCTCCACAACAGCAATCCTTAGCTAACCTCTTTAAAACCGATTTAAATTTTTGGAATCGGTTCAAACGTTACTTTTCCTTGTGGTTTATTTTTGTGTTTTAGAGTTTCAGACGAGATAATTTAATAACTCATTAACAGTAAAAACTCTCTACAAACGGATATTCGTTTGTACCTTTTTGCATAATGGAGGGATTTCATTTAATACCTTCAAACACTTTTAAAATAAGCTCATTTTAAAATTATAATCCCTAAAATTAATAGCAATGTTGGTTCGTATTTTGTTCTCGGCTTTTAAAATAAAGCAGCTACCAGCATTGTCATTAAGGTCTATTATGTAATGTTAATCTCTACCGAGTTATGCAAACGACCTCAAAAGGTCTTACTTTAAATATTAAAATGATAAACAGACATTTAATTCTTTCAGCCATAAAGCAAATATTTTTAAAAACGTTAAGCGCTTCTTTGTCTTTTCCTGCACGCAAAGCAATAAATACTACTTTACTCGTTTTATACTTTAAAGCTAGATTTCTTATACTAGCGTGTTCGGATTGCTTTGTTTCTTTTTTCTTTTTTTTCTTTTACCCACTTAAACTAATGAACTTAGTAGAAGACTTTCATCGTTGCAGTAAAATTAAGCGAGCTTCCTACTTCCTGCTTGGAAAACTGTGAATCTATTTCTATAGATCCTTCAGGATATTGCGTCCGGTATGCAACCGGCACTACGAGTTTTCCTGCGGTAATTGAACATAAACCTTGTTTAATTGGCATGAAAATGTAACAACCTAGATATAGTGTCACTTGGCTAATAAACAAACGTGATGAGAGATTTCCACTTTTGTTTTATGTGCAATTCAGTGTCATGAAGTCAGTTGTTGATAATAAATTAATGTTTATTTTTATTACGACCAGGAAATAGATTTGCGTGCGTTTAAAGCTTTTAAAGTGTAGCAGCCTTCTATGTCAATTGCGTATTATATAAAGTACTGAAATGATGCTTAACAAACTTTTGAAACAATTTATTGTCGAAACCTAAAATAGTAATTATAGTTATGCAAGACGTGATCTGTGGAATATTTTATTTTACCTGCTTTTTGTCGATAATGCTGTTACAAGTTGCGTGTGGAGAAGCCGCACATGTATTTCTTTTAATCTCCGTTATAACTGATTGTATTATGTCTTCACGCTGCAATTATCGATGAGAATGACATTACCTACTGGAGCCATATAATTTTAAGGAATCGGAATAGCAGAGTAGCTACGTAATAAACGTTCAGCCTGAGGCGTCACTTTTATAACCTATTGTTGTGCCAAAGACAATTAGGTTAAGGTTTTATTTACGCAATGCCGCTTTTAAAATCTTCTTTACGCTCATTTACAGTGATAATTTTCAATTATGTGGAATTTAAACTTAATAATTTTCTCGAGTTACTCACTCATGACAGACATTAAACTATTAATGACGTTTTTGCAATAGGTCATATTACAATTTAGATTAATTGAATTAATTCAAAAATTGTGCCGCCAAATTTTTAAATTATTAAAAGTGTACCGTGACGAAAAAAAGGTTGAGAATCACTGAGCTAGAGTAAAGAGCCGCAAATAGTAAACATTTAGAATGTTATATTACTTTAGATAGATCATTTATTAAAATTAGAAACAGTAGGGAGCCTGAGTTCGAACCTTGAGGCACACTAGGATTTATATCATATGACTTAGAATAAAGATTATTAGACTTTACGCGAGATAAGAGTACGTAGGTTCGAATCCTACCTGCGGTAGAGATTTTTAAAATAATTTAATTAATTTAAATTGTAATATGTGTAATGTATTTAAAGTAACTTTGGATTAGTAGTATAGATTAGTAAGTAATTCGAAGAGAGTTCAGAGGTGTTATAATTTATAAATATTTCTTTTATCTTAAAAAATATCGTAAATTAGACGAGATGCTACTTCACCATAGAGTTACTAGATCATAATTGGCAAGCCTTAGGAATGGGATTTGTAAAGAGTGGTACCATTATTTTGTTTATTATTATTATTATTGGTAACATGCAGGCTTTAAGCCTAATTACATGCTAGTAACACATTCAAGTTATGGTAAATCCTATACACGGCTTACAAGATTACTTAATTCAGTTTCCACTAATTAAGCTTACATTACTTTATACTAGAAGAACAAGAACAAAGAAGCTGTAATTAACACAATTATCAAATATGATAAGTGTTTATATTTAAATACCACTGACATGAGAATGTAATTTATACTACGTGTTATTTGAAATTCACGATAAGAGTAAAGCTTGGAAGAAACTAGATATACCTTATTTATTAAAGTTTGTGTGCATACTCAAACAATTAAGCAATTTTAACATCTTAATTAACGGCATTGTGTATGATATTGATTTAAAAGGTATCTAAAACAAACTATGACATCGGGTTACTCGACGAGGAACTCTAAAGGTCCATAATGATATCAGTTTAGTGAAATCAATATAACCGCTTATTCCCTTCAAACCAGTTAATGCACTGAAATAATAACGTCTGTTATGTAAAGATAGATTATTTAACATACAGAGTGATTGTAAATGAGTGAGGATGGTTTGAATTTGGCGTCACATTTAAATTATTTTCATGTTGGCACTACTTGTTTCCGTTTTGCAATCTTTCAAATAATTTAATCTATCTTTTTTGAGGTTATATAGTATTGTTTGTTATAATAAGTACTTTGTAAACAACACAGATTTGACAGATTAAAAAAGTAAACAAGTATAAATGTGGCGCCAAATTCAAACCATCCTCACTCATTTACAATCATTCTGTAGTATGTAACTCAATTGTTCTGATCTGAATTAAATAATTTGGAAAAATGCCATAATACAAATATCTTAGTAACCTACTCTGTACCTTTTCTATTTCTAAAATTTGATTGGACAACAATATTCCAGTTTAGAGCGCACTATTCTATAATATAATTTTATAATTGTAGGTATACTATATATAAAATACCTGGAATTTCTAATTACAAATCCTAAAGCTCTACGTGCATCATCTACAGTATACGACCCTTAAAGTTCAATTCAGAATCAAAAACTACACCTAAATCAATAATTTGTGTTACCCTGTTTAAGTCAGTATTATCTTTACGAACTCAGTTTTTTAATAAATGTTATACATTACATTTTGAGATATTCAGATAAAGCTAATTTTTCAGAGTACAGTTCATCATTCTATTGGAGTCATTTTGAACATTAGGTGCATCTAAGCTTGTATTAACTTGAGTAAAGAGCCGCAAATAGTAAACATTTAGAATGTTTTACTACTTTAGATAGATCATTTATTAAAATTAAAAGCAGTAGTGAGCCTGAGTTCGAACCTTGAGGCACACTAGGATTTATACCATATGACTTAGAATAAAGATTATTAGACTTTACATAAAAACACGATTTCCTAAATAGGATAAGAATAACTTGCAGAAAAATCGAGATTTCTTAGTTACACAACACGCCTGCAATTTCTAGTATTTTTACGTTATAATCGGTCTATTACAATACGAATAAGCACCTGTTTAAAAAATAGCCCAAGTTTGGAAACACCCTGTATACAACATCTAACTGCGCCTGCTCTTCAAAAATATTGTAAATATCATTTGTGAAAATAAACAGATTTGTCACGGTAGATCTGTTTAGCATAAATGTATGTTAACAATCGGTTATATACTCCTTAGCATGTGAAAAAAATTGGCAGGATCCGATAAGACTGATATGGGTCTACAATTTTCAACTTTGCTTTCAATCCGTCTTTCATTTATCAGGAAAGACCCCGGTATTTGTTGGCAAATTCTATATAAACAACAATGGTACTTTTAATAAATGACTGCATCCTTTTAGGACATATCGACGTATTTTATCGGAACCTGCTAATCTTTTTGGTTTAGTTTTTTTATTGCTAATTTATAGTCTTCTTGAGTAATAAAATCTGTTTTGATAGTTTCATTAATATCAAGCAGGTGTTGGAATAACGTTTCATCAACTTTTGATGTATTATATGTAAAAGGGTTATCAGCATATACAGAGGAAGAATATTCAGCAAACGCATCAGCAGCTAAATCTTTACTATCCACCAATCTATCCGTATGTGTATACTGTGATTACTATTTGCACTGCTGATAAGTTTCTTCTTTTTGTTTTATAACACAAGTTTAGTATATATTCAACAAGCACCGATAGGTAAACACATCAAAGTTCCATTTAGTTGCTTCCAATTTAATTGATTGTATCAAAATTCGTCTCTGCCAAATAAAAATAAAATATAAACAAAATTAACGTAGTAACAAAACTTTTCATTGTAACTTTTATTTTTGAAAAGTTTTAAATCATACTACCTACGTGATATTATAAGTAACTAATTTTAACTAATGTTTGATAAATTAGAATTGTATTGTCGGTAAAAGATATAAATAACAGAAATAAACAACAATGTCAAATGCAATGAAAACGGTGTTCGTGGCCTTAAACAAAATTAAAGATGAGGTTAGATTGTAAGAATTTGAATTCAGTAGCGTGTAGATCCTCCTCTAGCTCTTATCACTGCTTCCATACGTCTGGACATGCTATTGGTCAAGTTGTAAATGGTTTCCTGAGAAATATTCTTCCATTCAACAAGAATGACTTGTTTGAGTTGAGATTCATAGGAGCAGGTATGTTACGCTTAACGGACCGTTTTAGTGCATCTCACAGGTGGCACCCAGTCTATAGTTGGAATATTCACAAATCGAAGGTAGTCGAGTAGCTCTCTAGCAACATGACGCCGAGCGTTATCCTGCATCAAAATGAAATTGTTCTCAATAGATAGGGCAAATGGCATCACATGTTCTTCTAGGATATTTTCTACGTAGAAATGTGCATTCATGGATCTCCTCCGTATAAGAACCAAATCCGTGCGACCATCGAAACAAATTCCCTCCCCAGAATATGTTTTGCCTAAAGTATTAAATTTGCAACTTAAATTTGTTTAACAACCTAATTGAGCTGTTCAAGTAAAACAAGTTTTTTAGTTCGTTTGTACTCATCTAGGTGTATAAACTGATCGCAGTTTTTTCACGATTCTAACTATTCAGACTGCTCAATTTTTCGATTTGGTTGGATTTTATGTATTGTAATCATGGGACGACTTTTCTTAAGAGATACAAAAATGCTCTACAACTCCTAAAACCAAAGGTGTAAGAATAGGAACGAATTTAGGGGAGAAACGTCTGCTCAGCCTTACTTGTTGGTTGATTAGTACACACTTCTCACATGTTCTACAATTTCAAAGAATTCTGCAGCAAAATTTATTTAGTAACGTTTGGTATTAATTCTTTTCTTCTATTAATGTAAGTAACTGAGAACTAATAACTGCATAGCGTAAAAATCACCAGAATTTACAGATATGTGATCATATTTAACAATGTAAGTAAAATAAAAATAAATTAAAACATGTTCGAATAACTAACTTTAGTCAAAATCTTTTGAATGTTTAATACAAGATGTTTCAAAAACAATTATTGACATGGAGCTACAGCAGATTTTTGGGGTCAAGATATGTCGACTGGATCAAACTTACTTCTATACCAAGAAAAAGCTTCATTAGCTCTTGAAAAGCTCTTAAATTTTCTTAAAAAATTTTGATTTTTTTTAAGTAACTTGAAAACGCTTAGTCCGATTTGGATGAGACTTGTAAAGAAAATATTTTCATTCTAAAAGCATTAAACTACGTTGAGAAATATTTAAGATTCGATCTCAGTAGCGTTAGTTTAAGGTTCAGTGACCCCTTTCTAAGTTAAAAAAAAAACGCTCTCGACTTTTGAGCACAGCTGTTATAAAAATTTGATTTGGCGATTTAATTTCTGAGAAAAAGTTACTGTAATAATTCTCTTTTCCTTTTGGTTTTCTCATAAATCGCATTTAAAGTGTAATGCGAGCTATGCAAGAAAGTATTTTGAGAGCCTGCATTCTGTAGAGCTATTAATGTGTTTTTCTCGATTTAGATGCTACGAGTGATGTTTTTGCCTTTTGTTGGTTAATACTATGTCTTGCTTAGTATTCCAAAATGTGATTTACTAGGAAAGCAAAAGAAATAATGAAAGATTACTAGAATAACTTTTTATTATACGCCAAAACAAATCTTCATGCCATTTCTGCTCAAAAATCAGTGGCATAACTTTTTTCTTTAAAAAAATGGAATGCTTTCTAAAGCAACGCCACTGAGATCGAATTTCAAACATCTTTCTATACTTAATGCTTCCAGCTTGGAAATATATACATAACAAATCTGATTCAAATAGGACAAAGCATTTTTAAGTTCTACTAACCCATCGATCTTACTGTAGTTTAGAGTTTGTAGTTCTTGCACACAGATGTGCATTAACACCTTGTTAATATTGATTTTCCAACAAAAAGTCACGTTAAAAGAAATTTTGTTTCCACCCAAATGACAAACTGTAGTCTCAGTATGGCTTCATTCTATACAGGATTTGCAAAAACTAACTAAAATTGCTTTGTGTTGATAAGTGCTACCAAAGAAATTGTAAGGTAGATCTTTAATGATTAAACCAGTATTTTTTCTGAGGGAACCGATAATCTGTTCGTCTTGGAGTTATCAGTCTTTCAAGTTGCGTGCAAATGCCTTAATTTTTGGCTGCATTGTCATTGTTTGTCAAGACACTAGAAATTCGACATAGCTACAAAGTACGCTCTGTATATTCAAAAGTACTTAGTTTTAAAACATGTAGAAAACATTTGTTTACTACTTTTCTTAATGAGCTTTATTTTGACAAATAACGACAATGCAACCCAAAGTTGAAATGTCTGCACGTAACTTTAAAAACCAATAATTCCGTAACCAAGACGAATTGACCCTAGGCTTTACCTAGAAAACATATGTGTCTAGTCATTAAGAGTCTACCCCATCATTTCTTCGGTAGCATTCCACATTTAAGACAATGATTTTGGTTAGTTTTTGCACATCCTGTATATAATGAAGTCATTCTGAGGGTACAGTTTGCAATTTGGATATAAGCAAATCTTTTTTGGAACAGTGACTTTTTTGTCGAACAATTAATATCCACAAAGTGTTCCAGTTCTCAATCAATTTTTTCCACATGCTGTATATTGTATGGAGAGAAGGCACCTTTTTCCAAAAGATTATTAAATGCGGCAATATTACTGCTTTATGGTAAGAGTCACTAATTGCAATTAGTTAATAGATGTACATTGCTACCAAACCAGATTTGCATCTGAATTACTAAACAAATTATCATAATTCGTACAAAGCAAGTAAGAAATTACACTAACAGCTAAAATAAGAAAAGTCAGTCTCAATCCAGCAGTAAATCCAGAGAAAGTTGTTAAAGTATACATTTATTGATCAAAGTAGACATCTAACTGTTATCTCATTTAAAGCTCTTAAGATTGTTTAGGACTTTGAATATCTATGTTGCTACTTGGAAGGGTAAAGTCCAAAACGAACATTTTTCTAAGGTTCAAACTTATTGTTTTTCTTACCGTATAAAAAGGTTTTATAGTAGGTGTTATATTCACATGATGGGAATAATAGGTTTTCCCAAGACATCATTATGAGGCAGCTTATGTACGTTCTATAAATAGAGACTATAAATATATAAACTCAAATGAGTTGTCTTGGTTGTTCCTCTTAGGAAGAACAAACGTGTAGGTGCTACAAAACCTTTTTCTGTTATATTTATTTTGCTACATCTGGTCTGCACCAATGACAGGAATGATAGCGGCCTGCTTATAGTTGTTTCTAAAATATATCTTTATGGACAAGATAACAACGAGGATATTAGGAGATGAAGAAGAGATTAAGTAAGATAATAAATACCTACTTTGCATTTTGAGTCTGTTCCATTTTCTTTATCATCAGGACTTTAGTTGGGATGAAGTCGGAAACCCAAAACGCAGAAATCATATTTAAACCTAGAACAACCTTGTTAACTGTTTTTTTCTCATGTTATTAAACAGACTTTCTATCTCTAATCTAGATATTTCATTCTTCGTATACAATTTAGTTTTGAGATGTGACACTTTCTTTGTAATCTTTTTTAAGAAATATCTAATATCCTAGCATTGTACTGTTTAGTAAAGTTTTACATTTCTCATGGATAAAAATGGATTTTACGATAATCTAAGTAATTAGTATTTTAGTTGCTTTTGTCCCGTTTTCTGTCTTATCGTTCTAATACTCAGATGGAGGCGTCTCTGCACGCAACTATTACTAAATTTGCACTAAATGTTTACTTATAATTTTTGTTTATAGTTCTGTTTACTTCAATGAGAGTTTTTGAAATTTTTTCACGACAAACTGACGCGCATTCTTGGGAGGATATTGTTCCTATATCTTGCTCTTGTCTTAAATCCACAAATGTTTTTATTATGCTTGGCATTTGTTATATTTAGATACAAATCAGAGTGATTGTAAATGAATAAGGATGGTTTGAATTTGGCGCCACAATTAAATTATTTTCATGTTGGCACTACTTGTTTACTTTTTGCAATCTGTCAAATCTGTGTTGTTTACAAAGTACAGTGTGTCCGAAAAGTATGGAATATCCTGTATATCTCAGTAAATATGCATTTTATGAAAAAATGTTTTCTATAAAAGTTGTTTAGTGTTTAGTTTTACATTACAGGGCAATACCAAATAACTATTTTTTAAGAAAACAAAAGTGCAACGAATAATGCTTCAATTTGTTTAATGGGAAGGTATCCCTTTATTGTACTGATTTGTTAGAGAATGTTTTTCTCTTTTCAATGATGCAAAACTTTGATACACTTGCATAAGTAAATTTTGATTAAAACGCAAAAAATTGTTTGAATAACGCTTAAAAGTTTATTTATTCATCTGTTACCTTTCCAGACGTGGTCTTTTAAATTTTCAATATTATCTAGTCACATTATGGTCGGTGTGATACACTTTTGTTTCTTGCAACAATTGAATGCGTCGTAGAAATGTCATTTAATAACCGAACTGAAGCGAAAAGTTATTTGTTTATTTAATTTAAGCATTTTGATTAATATGACGATAACAAAGTTACAAAAATACGACTTGCTATGGATTATTTATCAGAAAAAAATCCTATCAAAATTTTAATGATGCTGGGATATGGAGACAGAAGGAGAACAGAGGGGAAAGTTTGCAATTTCTCAGTCTACTGTAAGTAAAATTTTGCATAAATTTCATGAGACGGGTTCTGTCAAAGATCGTCCAAAAACGGGCGGACCTAAAGCTCTAAATAATGAACAACGTGAGAATATAATGTTGGCTGTCGTGGAAAATCCACATGTTTCTGTTCGACAAATTGCTCGTGAACATACTTTCAAGAACTCCACTGCACACGAAGTTCTAAGAAAGGAGAAGTGGCATCCATATAAACCTTGTATAGTTCAAGAATTATTAGAAAATGATTTAGATCGAAGATTGCAATTTTGCGAAAAAATAACACATAGGGTTCAGGAAAATGCAGATTTTCATAAAAATATCCTCTTCACTGATAAGGCAACGATTTGTTTGAATGGTACCATTAGCAAACAAAACACGCGCTACTGGTCTTCGCTAAATCATGGCTGCTATGTAGAAGGGCACACCCAATATCAGCAGAAAGTCAATGTCTGGGCAGGAATTATTGGAACCCAAATTTTGGGATCTTTTTTTATAGAACATAATTTAACAGCGAATGCTTATATAGATTTTTTAAGATTTGACTTAGTTCCTGCTTTAGCTGTTCTATTTCCTAATGAACTAGATCCAGATGCACCCCATAACAGAATATGGTTGCAACAAGACGGGGCTCCTCCTCATTTCGGAATTAATATCCGACAGTTTCTTGATAATACTTTCCCTGGATGGATAGGCAGAAGAGGTGCAGTAGAATGGCCAGCTCGCTCGCCGGATTTAAGTCTACTTGATTTTTTTTTGTGGGGCCATCTCAAAAATAAGATTTATGTCGATATGCCTGAAGATATTGAAACTCTAAAAGACCGTATTAGAACAGAGATTAGAGCTATCACACCAGAAACGATTCAAAATGCAGTAAACGAATTTGAAAGACGACTTTAGCATTGCCAAGCTGTAAATGGTGCACACTTTGAACACCTTCTATAAACTGTAGAGTGTAATTATACAAAATTTTCAATTCGTAACATTTAAATATTGAAATAAACTTTCAAACAATTTTTTGCAAAGTTTTACATCATTGAAAAGAGAAAAACATTCTCTATCAAATGAGTACAATAAAGGGATACCTTCCATTAAAAAAAATTGAAGCATTATTCGTTGCGCTTTTGTTTTTTTAAAAAATAGTTATTTGGTATTGCCCTGTAATGTAAAACTAAACACTAAATAACTTTTATAGGAATCATTTTTTCATAAAATGCATATTTACTGATATATATAGGATATTCCATACTTTTCGGACACACTGTACTTTGTAAACAACCCAGATTTGACAGATTGCAAAAAGTAAACAAGTAGTGCCAACATGAAAATAATTTAAATGTGGCACAAATTCAAATCATCCTCACTCATTTACAATCACTCTGTGTATAAAATTCAAGAAATTTTAAGATTTTGGATTGAAGACTAGTCTTTGTTTAAAACAAAAAATGTTATCTAGAACAATTGCTTCCAGCAGGGTTTTAATTGCTTTCTAGAGTTTTTGAGACACAACAAGAAATAAAATGGGTGATTTCAACGTTTTGAAGAAATATGAGGGAGAAAGTGAAAAACAGTCTTGCTGACCTTTTTTCCTGTTGAACGTTAATATATCAAAAGATCCACAGCCAAATTTTGCATATAATCAAAACTTTAGTTGATGAGTCATCACAGACTTGTTGGCGATCAAGAGCGTATGAATGAAACTCAGATATTACAGAGCGTGATCTTGTTTATAATGAAGAATCGTAGCGTTGTTGTGGCTTAAAAGGGGCTGAAAGTTGTTGATAATGTGGGTTGAAAAGAGAATTTTAAGATTGCTTAGAAAAGAGATTAAGTGTGATCTTCGGAAAGGGTCCCAGGGAAAGAAAGATGTTGATTTTAGGAGACATCCAAGGCAAGAGTTTGGAATAGTATGAATGTTTATTGAGATGAGGAGCGCCTTAGTGCAATTGATTTTTAAGGCTGATAGTAACCATACCTTCAAATAAGTCAGAATTAGAAAAAGGATTGTGTCTTAAGAATGTGAAAATTTAAAGATAACTGAAATCTCTTGGTCTATTTTAATTAAACTACTACAATTACACCACATTCAGATCATTCCAGAGCAGATCACTTCATACACAATAAATTTTCTTGAAGACACTATGAGAAGTACAAGTCGCAGGTAACTTTCTGTCTAAGATACCTACACTATACATTTCTCTCTGCTACCTAAAGTGAGCATTGATTTTATTTTGCATTTGATCTATTGACTGAGTCTTTGCCCATACCCCAGGAATGAAATAGAAAAAACTTTGGTTTTTGAACGAGGTTGTAAATTATTGATTCCTTTTGTTTATATATTGGTTTGCTATTGGTAAAGACAGAATTTATAATTAGCTTTTCTTTTTTAAACACATTTTAGATATTCTTCCTACCATACTATTACCTACACGTTAAAAGAAATAAAACATTGAGGACAGAAAACAAAAATTTGGTTGAGGTCTTTGTTAAGAGTTATCAAAGAATAAATTAGACATACTTACATGGACTATGGACCAAACCAAATTTAGATTTTTTCAGAGTTTCTAAATAAAAAACTTTACTCATAAAGAAATTATGAAAAATATATTTCTGGCAACTTGGTCTAATTCTAACTTATTACAAAGCATTTAGTTATATGCAGGTATATATATTTCTTTCTCATATTCTACCATGTTGTTGCCAACGTAAATAAATTGCTAACCAGATTACAACTTAGTTGCTAATTTGATGTCAAAAACGTTTACTTCGTTAAAAAAGATTAGTCGTTTACAATATAATGCAACTAAATTTACATTTTACAACACCTTTTTTACAATTTTATAGGTCTACTTCGAAGTCGTAACTTTCATCGATTACGAGCTTTAAAAAAAGTGTAAATTACTCGCTAGAAGATTTATTTTTACCTAACCTACGAAATAAAAGGGAATATTATCGATTATTACTGACATTAACCCTGATGTAATCATTTCGTCCATAAATAAATAATCACCTATAAATACTTCCTACAACTACTAATGTATATTAAATGCAAACCAATCATCTAGTTCAAAGTATTTCTTCTATCTTGATAAGAACGAAAAAATATAGGAATTTCTCATATTTCTCTGAAATGGTTTTTCTATCTCTCTGTGTATATGAAGAATGACAAACATTAATATTTCAAAATTAGAGCGAACTGCAAATACATAGTAAGTCTAGATGCCAACAGTAAATGGAATTGAAATAATTCGACCACGGCGACTCGTTTCCAGACTTTGCGTCTCCGAACAGTTTTGCCCCAGATGACTCATTTATTCTGATTTATCCTTAGGGAATATTCATCCCCAACTGTTCGCACAGCCAAATGCTTGCAAGGGGTAAATTATACTACAGTAAAATTTGTATTTCTCTTGTTTTTTCCTTTGTGTACCTAGACGAAAGTAATTCTTTGATATTTACAATTACCATTCCTTTGGGATTGTTGAAAGGGGAAACAGGCTAATAACAAGATGTTTTATGTTAAGAGAGCGAAACTCTTGCTAATACGTACGAAGGAAGCGTGATTGGCGTTTACAATCAATTTAAATAGAACAGTTATAGTAAAGAAACACATAACGGCGAACGTAAATATTTAAAATATGACGGTAATGCTCTCAGACTTGAAAGCAATGCACGCATATGCTTCTTACTATTTTCGTCAAAAATGTAAACTGGTGTACATTGGCGTGTAAACATGCATTTTAAGTGTACATTTTAGAAAGTTATTAAATTATTATTGATAGAAATAGAATGTAGCTTGTAGTTACATTTAATTACTTTCATTTGAATTTTTTCATAGTGAAAAAAATCCAGAAAAAGGTAAAATTTAAAAACAGCGTTTTTTTCTTTTTAGTTCTGTGGGGCTCTGTAACAAATAGTAAAGTCAGGAAAATACAAATACGACTTGTTTGTTTGAATCTAAAATTAAAATTCTAGCAAAATATCCATTTTGAAAAACAACTGTAACTGATATCGAACTTACTTTGGAGTGAATGTTTTTCAAAGCCGCTAAAGACTCAAATTCCACCACAGTTGTTTACAGTCTTTTACAGTTTTTTTTTACCGCACAGTAAACATCTGTAATAGACATCTCATCGGCCAACGTATCTCAAAATTTGATTCTTCCACCAATATCAAGACACTCAAGCTTTTAGAGATGTGACTATTAAAGCGCTGTCAAAATTAACTTCCTTAAATCTGAATGATCTCTTATCACTTGAGTAGTCACAAAAAAGCATTTTGACGTATGTGTTTCTTCATTTGTAGAGAATTCTTTTGTACTGTATTTGTTCTGTTTGAGTTTCTAACATTGAAAGACCAAAAGTTGCCACATTGCATCAAAAGTTGATCAGTAAATACATCTGAATGGTCAAACAAGAATTTAACTAATTTGATTAATTTATGTAGGTTTGACTCTATGGGTGTCTATGAGCTGTCTGCCCATAAACGATAGCACTACCTACGTACGTACTAAAGTAAATCTAAGCGGACACACAAATCAATTTTTAGCACGAAACTGCTCTTCAAATATCCTGACATGTTGGTACTTTCTTTCACAAAATAAAGCTTCAGTGAGCTATTGACTAGCGTATTCAAATAACAGAGATGGGTTCCTTTTGCTGACACCTACATCTCCAGATTTGATCGCTGCCCTTTTCACTGTTGAAAATCCACTTAACATCAAGTTTTATGCGTTCAACATTTTTTTTTTTCTTTTGGCACTTTAGATCTTGCAGTGTACATGCACTGGCTAAAGCTCCGAGAAAAGATCACGCTAGACGGCCAACAAGAAATTTGCGTTTACCTTTCTAAACAAACTTATTACACGTACTAGATAACTTAATTTATTTAGAAACCTAGATTTGACCCAAGAATATTTAATATGATAAACTAACCCGAGATAGTGCCTTTCAGAATTAATAGAAGTCATCTCTCATCTCTCCATTTGTTTGAAAAGATAGAGATTTCAAGAAAATGCCAGAAGTTGAAAGCAGAATTTTATGGCCTGTTTCATATTAATGTTCAGCAGCAGCTGACATACGTACAGATCTTGATTTACTCGATCCTTTCTGCACATTTTAAATAAGTCTTCCAAGGCCATAAAAGTCGAAGCTAAATTAGACATATTTTAGAGATGCACATAAAGATTCGGTACGCATTGCACGTGTGTGGACTTCTTTTGTTATCGACAGCTTCATCAAAAGGCACCTACACCCATGAGGTGTTTATTGTAGGGTTCATTTAATTTACAATCATATAACCGTAAACAGCATCGAAATCACTAAAAAAAACTGTGCCACATAATAAGAACACTACATTGAAAAATATAATGTTAGAAGACAAACCAAAGCAACCTAATTGAATGCGAGTTTATTTATCATTTTCCTTCAAACCACAAAACTGAAATGTAAGCTCTAATAAATGTTAGCTGTTAAAACATTTAAATTGAGCAATAAAAGCAACTAATAAGACTCACCGCAAACCGATTGCCAAGTCTTACAATAAAATGAAAAGTAAGTTAACGTTGGTGGTATTTTAAGCATAAACTACAAATCAAAATAAGTAAACCAACCACAATGACAAATTCACTTTTTTATTAATCTAAACTGTGGAACTTGAAACTCTACCAAAATAATGCAAAAAAACTTAATAACATTTAAATATAGAAAATTTTGTAAATTAACGGAAGTTGCGTGATCACACCTAGGGGGGTTTTAATGCAAAAAAAGAAAAGGTTGAAGAAACTAGGTTTAAAACGTAGATCGTTCTAAAATGAAAGACCTCGTTGAAAAGTAGAGATTAACATCGACATAAATTCGAAGATCGCTGACATGATTTAAAATCTGGAGGCATAGTAATTCTGACTGCTAAAACTGCGGCAGTAAATAATTAGTACAATAAATGTGAGTAGCGTAAGTCTTTTACTTTAGTCGATTCTAATTAAATTGCAGTAAACTTTCTAGATTATCCATTTGAAGTATTCAAAAGCTACCTTTAGGTAACTTCCTTGGAGAAAACGCGGTAAGCATGAATGTTTAGAAGCAGATTGCTTAAATGAATGTAGTTAAATCTCAACTAGAAACAACTAAAACCATAATGAAAGAAATTCTGACCTTCGTGATTTTCAATGATAATTAAAAACAAAAATCTACATTAAATATGTTTTTGAAAATCTAAAATCGTACAATTAGCTTTATTAAAGCGTTTTCATTGGTCCTTGTAATAATAATGTTTTGGGTTTCTTTAATAAAATACTAACAAATTTGAACATCCTGTGTAATTGACTACTGATCTCAATTTTTCTTTATTCGAATTTGAAGTGAATGAGATTTTTTCAAATTTATGTGGAATTATAATAACTAATTTACCTGCTATTATCTAATTAATAATTATTTAGTAAAAATTTACAAATTGAAGCCCACAAGAAAAAACTTTTAAAGACGATGTATTCTTCTATTAGCTCAATTTTCAGCTGTACTTAGAAATCCAAAGAAAATATTTAAAGAAAAACAAACAAAAAGCCAAGGATGTTTGATTTAGGTTCTGATGAATTTTCTCACTTTCAAAGCAGCTTTTGATTAACCCCAGCGTTATTTACGAATAGTGTCGATCAAAACTTTCATGACTCACTGAGTATTTCACTATTAATAGTTTGTTCTTTTTAGCTGATCGATGATTGATAAAAACCTGATATTATGTTTATATCACTTTGGTTATAACGAACGGATGTAACTTAAAACAAATAAATTAATGAAACACATTAATAATGTAAACAAACTACGGAAAAAAAGCGGAATGTATCTGTTTGCAAAGGTAAATAAGCAAACAAGAAATTACTTCTACAGGGTGTTTATAATAATTTTAGCTTAATAAACTCCTAATTTATTGAAGGCTACTGCTGTTGTCCATGTAAAAGTATTAATTAAAAATTTATTTATTTAGTGTTGTTTTTTGATTAATTTTAGTATTAAGCTTATTTAATGTAAATTGCGGAAAACTTTTTAAATTTAGAAAGAAATAAAGCTTTCAGAATTGTAAGCCGCTTTTATAACATTTTTAAATAAATTAGACAAGAATCTGTATAACTCCCAACTCGAAAGGAAATTACTTAATTATCACAAATAAAGGATTAATTAATTTTTAAAGCTGAGATTGAACGAACGAGTGATTAAAGTTCCTATAAATACATATAAAGATAAGAGTTGGGCAAAATCGTAATATCGGCGATCATATTTGATCCAAGATGCATGTTTTCGAATCTACTTTCCATAGCAACGAACAGCAAAGCAAAAATATTTAGAATAAACGTAATTGGTGGATCACAAGATTTGTTAACTAATTAAGAAATTTTAAATCACAGTAAGTGAGCCAGCTACCAATTAAAACAATCCTGACTTTGCTTAACTCTTATCTATGTTACGTATATAGGAACTCGACGAGTGACGCAATCGGTGCGCCATGTTTATGAAAAATATTTCTGGATCAGGGCTGATAAAAAATTTTTAATTTAGTCTATACTCAATAACTTTCAGGTTTTCGATAGCTTTCTAGCGCTAAAGGTCAAAATATCATCTCAACTACCTGTTGATATTCACCACCTTCGTCCAATTAAGCTGTCCACCATTGCGTAACTTTAGTATTTATCCTCTATTACCCAGCAATTTAGCAAACTTCTGTAAGTTAGAAATAATCTACGTGTAGCAAAGTTGGGCGAAAGCCACTTACTTTTAGTTTTGATCAGGCCGGTGCCAAGCTTTGCCAGTTGATGAAGCAATCTCAGTTAAAATTACCTAATCTCATTTATGCATGTAAAACACTAATGCAGTTTAAATGTTAAAGATCTGTGATTAATTTTTAAAACTTTAGTTTTGACAAGGACGATTTAGATTTGTTTTCCCAATCTCTATTTCTTTGTTCTCTTCTGTTCAAAGATTCATTCACTTCATCCCTTCAAGATCTTCTGGGTCTACTTTTGTATCTCCTTCCCAGTGGACTCTACTCAGTGATTTTGTTTATCCATTTGTTTTCGGCTTTCCTAACATGGTCATTCCATAGTAATCTCTTGTTTTTTATGAACTTTATTACATCTGCCTCTACGTTCATTCTTCTTCTGATGTTTGTATTTGGGATTCTATTTAGCCTGGTTAATCTACAACATCGTCTTCAGAACTCCATTTCAGTGGTCAATGTTTTCCCATGGTTTCTCTTGTTGATCACCCATACCTCTGCTCCATATGTCGTGATGCTTTGTACTATGGTATTACAAATCATTGTCTTTTGTCCCATATGATAGGATGCAATCGTCTTATTACCGCCTTTGTTTGACCAAGTTTGTTGTTAATATCTATGTTCTCTTGTGGCATTTTTGGTTTTCGTAAAGCCCAAATATTTGTATTTGTTTGCTCCTTTAACTTCGATATTGTTTTCCATTTTTAGATTTTTTGCTTGCTCTTCTGAGGTTACAAGGTACTCTGTTTTGTCGAAATTTATTTTTAGTCTTGCTACTTGGTACTCTTTGTTTAATTTTCTAACCATGTAGGCGAGATCTTCTTCGTCTTGAACCATAACTACTTGATCATCAGCGAAGCATAAGGTAAACAAGTGATCATTTCTGACTGGTACTCCGCTTCCAGCTTTTTAATGTATCTTCTAAAAATATTTTGAATAGTGTTGGTGAGGTGGCCATTCTTGAAGTAGTCCCTTCGAGGTTTTAAATTTTGTTATGACTTTGCCTGCTATTTGTATAAATACTTTATTACCAATATACATATTTCTCACTGTATTTCTTAGCCCTTGTGGTATGTTCATATTCATCATGGTTTTCCATAATCTTGGTCTTGGGGCTGTATCGTATAATTCGTATGCTTTCCTTAGGTCTATAAATGTTAGATGAATTTCTTTATTTTTTTTTTTTATCAGCTGCTGGATCGTATAGATGTGATCTATACATGATCTACCCGTTGTGAATCCCGCTTGGAATTATTGGAAATAAATCTAAATATTCAGAAGTATAAACCAAAAATCGCAAAGTCAGTATTAGTATGAGTATTATACAGATTCTGACTGAATACTGAAACAGAAACAGTATCCGTTTGCAAAGAATCTTTTGATCTGAAGTCGATACTTTCAAATATATCTAACGTGCGGTGAATGAAATCAGGAATAACTTTACAGTATTATTTTCGGTCTGTTTTTTTAAACTTGACGGATATTTCTAGATTGCTAAATCAAGTCGTTACATTGTAGTATGCACAGGCTAGGACGTTGATTGATGTTAGTACGTTATTTTGAAAAAACATTGAGTGCAGGAATTGACGTGTAAACTTTTGGATGAAAATCCATCAGTTTTTTAATGTGACACTTTAACATAATCTTTAAGACTCCGGGAGGAAAAATCAACCATCTACGATGATGTTAAAAGATCTGAGAATCATCTGGACCAAAAATCAAAACTTCTAAGCAGAAGATTCTGCGCTTTATCATATTGAAAATCACCAGGGCTAAAGTATGACGAAAACACAGTAAAGAATATCTTGAAATTCATATAGTATCTGACCAACAAAAAGTTTACCATACGTTATGTACTCCAAACTTCAAAGAGCTCTTGTCCATTATCAGCGTCTAACCGTTTATGGTAGTTTAGAAATCAACCTATAGTTGTTTTAGTACTTGACTTGGCATGGAGGATCAAACATGCCTTACTGTAATAACCTTATGTACAAGACGAAGAAGTTTGAGGAAACTCAAAGGAACTAATCAATTAGTCAAACATATATTTTTTTACTAAGTTTAGTATTTAAGTGGATCTTTCAAAAATGTTTTAGTACTCATAAGCGTCAATTTTACCAGCTCACTAGCTCTGGGAAATGAAAGTAAGCATTCAATTTGTTTAAATATTCGATTAAACCTTACAACGTTCTGTTGAAATATAAAGAGTTCTTAAAGAATTTGTATTTTCTAAAAATTATAAAGTGTTCGGTTTGTTTAGAATTCGTCGTACCTAAATATCTGTGGAATTTCAAGAATCTGTGACTGCAGCTTTTATTTAACAAAGACGACGGGCCGATGCGTAGGTTGTAGTCTAGACCAGTTTTAAATTTATATTAAACAAGTGTTGAATAAGTAGAGTTATGCAATAAGATAATCTTCATTATACATGAATTTATGACAATTTCGTTAGTAATTCGTTTTAACTCCACCTAAGAATGACGTTTTATTTTTTGAGGGGAAGTAATACACACTCATTTGTAGCTTTATTTACTCTTTCAAAAAAATATCCCTGTATTTTAAGGATAGCATCAATAACTGTTGCATTGTCATAAGAAAGAAAGAAATTCTAAATAGAATGTTGCTTGTAAGGGTTTTTGACAGGCAATAAGAATCAAATAAATCAGAAGCAAGAATAGTAAGAATTTCATTACCATCGACTCTTTACCGTTAGCTCTTCATTAAGTATTACTTTACTTATCTCTTTTTTAGCTGCTACTTTACGACAAATTGAAAAAGATCTTTATGGTGCCATGTTTATTATTTGCAACATGATATTTTGAAATTTATTTAAGTGTAACAATGTGATCATGGCTGATAAATCTTAAGATTTAGAGATCTTGGCTAGTTCACTTTTACCCTATACAGAAAAGAAGTTCCCGTTCTATGGGCTTCCTACTATGTCTAGTACTTAAAACTTCTACTTTTACCTTTCAGTCTGAATATATCTATTTAGCATTAGTGCTTGCACAATCCTCGTCCTAATTTATTAAAGATCTTCCTGGAAGAACGTTGTAACTAACAGTTTTAGTTTTGCCAAAAAGATATTGATCATAACGTTATTCCAGGGAAGTTTTTCAATTTCTATCTACTATTGTTGATACGATTTTTGTGAGAAGCTAGATCTTCATAATATCGGCTTGCCAAATAGTGTCAAAGAACTTATTGCTTGATTTCCATATTAGGACGCCGATACTTAATGATATCTCCATTAGAAAAAGTTGAGAAAAATTAGTACAAAGATTTAATGTCAAATGCATCTTCATAATATCTTTAAATGCTGCTTAGAAATGGGCCTAACTATTCTGAATTCATTCAATCTGCGTTTTATTAAAATTTATAGTGTCTAATAATGATAAAAGTATTATTTAATATTCAAATTTATTTATTATCTATGTAGTTAACAATAGTAATAAGTGATGAGAATCTCAAAAATTTTTATCAACGGGAAAAGAATTTCTTTGACTGGAAGTTTTCTTTTGTTTATGAGTTCTGACAAAAATCATTTGTTATCCACCAGTAAGAAAACGTGCATTTTGTACTCATTTATTCAAGTCTTTTATGAGGGTGGCACTTTGTTGGTGCCAGGCAGGCAGATCGAAATATAGACGTATTGTGTTCCGTTGTTGTTAGACAAGAAGACGTGCTACAGAACGCCATCATCGTTTTCTCAAACAGTTATAGCATCAAGAAATAGGTTTAGATCAATTTGAGCTGTAGAAAATTGTGGCGTGGAGAAGAGGGTAGGATTGTTTTTGTGGAAACAATATAAGCACCAAAGATGTTTTGTTGAACATTGGCGTCAAAGATCCAATGACTTGTCGAATAGAGAAACTGAAATCTCGAATGGAATACGTACTAATGAATTTTGTTTCTGTTTGGCTATACACGACTAAGCTTAGGATCATGGTATGGAGTGCTATTTATCAGCGATACATCAGTGACAGTTTAGCTTTATGCCATTTTTATTATTTGAAATCAAGTATGAAGTTCTTTCGGATAATGAGCGTTACTTGTGTTACGTTGTAACTTTGTGAAATGTGTGTGAATTTATCGTTTACTGAACATGTAAACATATGGGACATGATGGCACTTTCCAGCATTACTAACTATTCTTCGTCATAAGCTCTTAATGTATGTTATTGAATGCATAAAGACGAGAGAAAGATCCACATATTATTGAAAAATACACTGTTGCTTTTATTTTTGTTTGAAATTTTCAGCATTTGTTACTTATTGCTAAATGAATGTTTACCCTAAGTTTAAATCAAATCTATCAGTCATTTCTGGGTATTGTCATCTCAATGAAACGCAGATATTTCAATTTCTCTGTCCAAGTATTGAAAGCTTTGCTTAGATTTTAGATATTTGTTAAGCAAACGTCTTCAAGATATCTACGGACTAGTACAACAAGCTTAATAAATATTTTATAGGAAATTGTTCAAACGTTGATACTTCTGTAGTCAAAAACATTCTGGGATAATAGATCAGAGACTACTATTTGGTTTTAGGTTTTGCAATAGAATTGTTTAATGTCGTGTATGACCTTAACTTGAAGTAAAATAAACTTTGAGATAACAAAGTGCATCTGCATACAGAAAATTGTAATTTTATCACACAAAGAGGTCAATATTTTTATACTAAAACAACAAAGCAAATAGTAATCTATTACCTACCATCCCAGATTCCTTTTGACTATGTGGATCAAAACATAGAAAGCTGAAAAAAAGCTTTGAGGTCTCAATATCACCTACAATAACTTACTGCGTCCATCAAGTTTGTTCACACCATAGTTTCTTTAGTGGTATAGGTAAATATCGACGCAGCAATTTAGTAATCTATTTCAGGAAGCCAAAATGAAAAATTTAGAAGTGATATGATAAAGAACTCAGATAAGGAAGAAACTATAGTTAGTTTACATTTAGGAAATGCATCCTTCTATGGATCAGTAAGAAAGTTTCATTAAAGACATGAGATCTTGGGTTAGAGGCGTTGCTTAGCCTCTAACTAGTATTAGAAAGCTAATGAAAATCGGTAAAGATTTAATCTATAGATCTAGTCGTCAGAAAGAAGACGAATAAAGAAAATTTTATAACGTAGGACAGACAGACAACAGGCAACTTAAACCTAATTATTGATTCTTCATCCTTTATAAAGTCAGATTAGTTGTTTTAGAGTGACAAGGTTGAATATTTGCTTTTGTGTGCTTACTTGTTAATTAAATTTGTGTACTATGGTAGTATGGTTAACTCAAGTTTTCGGGCTTGTACGTCACGTCTAAGCTATCCAGGCTAATTTCTCTTCTAGTTATTAACATACCTACTTATCCAACACTCTTCTATCTGCATGAGTAGCTTTTTTTTCATTTAGCTAGAATCTAATATCCAACGCTTATTGTTGCGGAAGACCCAAAGAGTATTAATGATTTGGAACATTATCAGCGTAAAAATAATATAGATAAGTTTCAGAAGAATACAAAAATCTATCCTAACTAGCACTTTTAATTAAAGAAAAATGAATGTCTCTTCATTCATCGGAGTAATTTAAAACTAAGTGTGGGCTGAGTTTCAAAGAGATCTTCAGTTTTATTTGGAATTGCTATAAGAACAAGGTGTTATGTTCTCACAAAGGTGTTAAACTGAGAAAGTAAATGATTAAGAGGTAAAAGTGCTTGATCCTGGATAAACATAAACTTCAATTCACTTCATGCAAGAGTGGAGTTTAAGTTGCCTAACTTTCTTCTTGAAAATTAACATTCTGTAATTAATAATTCAAAAAATTACGTATCCTTTCTTTCACAATTCTCAAAATTTGTATAAGAAAGGCAAAGTTGATCTGACTTGTAAAAATCATTTGTTTTGTTTATTACAAATAATTTAATTTTGTAGCAAAATATTGCGCAGTTAATAATAACAAATCGTATAGATTATGAGATTTTTAGGATTTTGCAAAACATAAAAAATAAAAGTAAATAAAAGAGTTCATAATATCTGACATTTAGCATCAGGGTAAAAGGTCAGCACAATAATTAAAAAAAAAGTTGAGTAGAAACCGACTGTGAATTCAAACAATCGCTGCTTTATTGCCTCTCTAATTTCTCTACAATCCCATAAAAGCTCCTTTTCTGCTTTAACACAAATCTAAATTAAATTGTCAAAGAGATTAATGAAATTAAAAAATTTAATTACCTTTAAATTATATTGCCTACAACTTGGAAAAATCGTTTCAGCTCGTTTGTGCATATAATAATTAATCTCGGGCTATTGTTTAGTTGAAACGTGTAGCGAATATCATTGACGGGCGTGCATGCTATCATTTATCAGAAACTCTGTTAATTTGTATAACAATAAATCCACATATACTACTACTGGCTTTTACTAATTAATTCCATTAATATTTAATTAAAATCGTTTCAGTTCTAATGACACGGTTACAGTCACACAGTCACACAATTTATATTTCAAACAGAAATTGGTTTCCATGAAGTTGATAAAATGTGTTTTTTAGCGACTTATATTGAACTTTCACTTCCAATTTATCCCAATTTTAATTATTTATTTCATTATAAAATCATAAGTATGAAAAATTCTTATTTATGGAGAATTATGATATTCAATTATTACTTATTCTAATTATTAATTAATATTTAGTTTCGCTTGCTTTCTCACGGAAGGTTTTCATACATTCTTCTTCTAACAAAATATCACACCTTTTAAGTGGAGTCATCTTTTTGTATGACGATTTTCAGTGGAGTTGTTTTCAAGCAAGCAAGGTAGTAACTTCGTGATTGTGTAAAAATTAATGCTAATAAAACAAGATCAATTATTAAAAAGTATTATTTATTTTTTAATAATCAAAACTCGCGTTGTTTATGAATATTAAAATACCGTTAATGCTAATAATGAAGGGGATGTTTGCATTTAATTAAAGATTGAATACAGCCAACAAAGGAAGGAATGTCTTAAATATTTAATCTGAAGAAAACAGGTTTGATAGATTTAGTAATTAAAGGTCTTTGTAAATGTTTTATTTTTAATTATAAGTTATCACTTAAGGATTTTCTTTTTCTTTTTTATTCTTTATACTTTCTTCATATATATTACCAATGTAACAAACGCATCAAAATTCTGTTTAGGCTATAAACTAAAGATTTTTTGTTCGTAGGTATTAGTACTAGCACAGCAAAAAGACAGTATTATGTATGCTGAACTATCGTTAAAGTTTTTAAATATAAAGCTTTTCTGAGCGTACATGCATAGGTGCATGTCATTCCGGTTTAAGCTTTATAAAACTGTTAAAATTTCATCTTACATGTTTTATTTACAAAAAGCTGTTATGGTAAAATATTGTTTCTAATCCAGCAAGATATGCTCATCTTAACGGAATACCAAGGGCGAATTACAAATCGTCTCTCTAATGCAAAACTAGCTTAAGTGTAAAAACACGATATTTTAGAAAAGCATTTTTTTAGTATATAGAATGAATCGATTTCAATTTTGGCTTTATATTTTGGAAATTACATTATTGTAGGTCTCTCGTTTAGTATGTATGATGTTTTTGGACTTATTATAAAAAAACAAGAAAATACTGGACTTAGGCTAATTATAGGTAAAATGTACCTATTCTAAGTCCTCTTTAGTGGGCATAGGCTATGTTTGAGAAAAGTAATACATTCGTTTTGTGGACATAGCATTAAAAGAAAATAATTTAATATTGTTTTATGGAACTTTATTTAAAGAAAACAAAAAAATTCAGTTTTTAAAATTACAATTTTATATTATTGTTATAAAACAAATACGAAAAATTAAATTTTATTATAACTAAACTAAGCACTGCAGCAGTAACATTTTAACAAACTAAAGTTTATAATAATTCTAATGAGAAATCAATGTAAAATACACGTTAAACAGTCCAGTGATATCAATATCGCAACTTACTATTACTTATTACTACAAACTAATGTACTGAAAATGTATACTAACTGCGTCTGAGTAGCTTCCCTTGTTTTTTTTTATTGCTATTAGTGTATAGCAGAGTTTGGTAATATTTGTGATACCTACTCAACAGGAATAGCCAAGGTGTCACAAAAATACATTAGATGCTCATATTTACCTTTGAGTAGAGGAATCAAATTGTCTCGAAGTTGTTTTAGTTTATCAACAATGTCTAATTTAATTTTCTTTCGATCTTTCTCCAATAAATTGATAGAGAAGAAGTTTTTCTCTGAAAATGTGTATTTAACCTGCAATACGAATGGTGTAGTTGGATCAGCGTATATTACTTTAACTTGAGTCTATCTCACCTTTTCTTTGCTGGTATCTTTTTCTCAATCAACTGTAGTTAATTCTAGCAAATCCGTTAGATTGTAAATATCTTCTAGGAATAATTCTGTTACGAAATATGGTTTTTTCCTAGAAGCTGTGCGTACTAGAGTATACCACTGTGAAGATGTAAATACGAAAATGTTCCTTGCTGCTTTTTCTATGACGCTATGTACTGAATCGCCCTTGGTTTTTTGTGTGGCCCTTTTTAAGAAATTTGTGATACATTTTTACATTGTATTTATGGGCGATATAAGCATATGAACAAAATATAAACCTGTTGCGGTTTTGACCGGAACGGTTATCTGAATACAGAGAAAACTCTGTAATGCCACATTCAATCTTATTTTTCAAAAACAAGAAGAGGCAGCTTCCAGTTTCATTGGAACCTCTACTCGTTACAGTTTCATTCCATATGTAGCAACTACATTTCTTTTTAATTGTGAAGTTAAATGTAGAAAGCTTTTTCTTACAATATGCTTCTCCAACTTCAATTTTTGCAGTAATCAGAACTTGCTGTAAGTTAAACACCGCAGCACAAAACGTGTTCTTTTTATTGCCCGCTCTTTTTCAAATTTTTTCTCTTCTCTTGACAAATTTTTATTTTCCATGTGCAAATCGAAATCATTTTACATTTTCTGTTTGTCTTCCACATTACAGTTATTATATTTTGTACAAAAACTACACTTATCTTTTTTTGATACAAAAAAAGCAATATTAAACTCAGTGCAAAGTACTTGTCTGTAAATGCTTTCTGTTGCAGGGGTAATACCTTTGTTTAAGCAAAACTTGTACAGTTCATACATTTTGGTTAACTTTAAAAAAGCCGGTAAGAATGTCCGGTTAGTTTTCTTCCTGTAGTAGTGACTTTCTATCGGTTCAAACATATTTATACGGTCACGAACGGATTCTTTAACAGAACTGGGAAGTTTTAAATTACAAGAAACTTTCTTAAATCAGATGGGAAGCT
>VTPC01091182.1:99417-144524 GCA_011009095.1 Ignelater luminosus
TATCTTTATTATCACTTGCATTGATTGCTTTGTTATAACAGATTGATGATATTTTGAAATGGAAACGTGCACATGACGCACCCTTGGGATATACCAAACTATCTACTTCTTTCTTATTAATTACACACCATGTTTCTCATTCATGTTCACTAAACCTACCTAAAGTATTTGATGACTATATGCCTCAGATGCCAATCGCATGATACACAATGTACAAACACACAAAGAGCACACTAAAACAACACGTGTAAAAACTACCGTTTAAAAGTAATGTTTGTATTCAAAAGGTATGCTATGTCCGGCGTAAGTTATTCAAAATGAGTTTAGCTGTAAACCGAACTAACCTGTGTCAACTGCAACTAGCCTATGTCCACATTGCCCGTAAAGACTTTCGGCAACTCATAACCTAATGTCAGATAGCATAGTTCTGCATCAAATTATACATATATCCACGTTTAAGTTAGGATACTTTCAAATTTTAAATTTTCTTCCAAACTATAAAAAACTGGACTTAGGTTGTTTCTGCATTAAATCCGCGACATTTTAAACATTAGATAGGCGAGAAAACCCAAAAAATGCAAAAAATGAACTTAGGCTAGTTCTGCATTAGAGGGACGAGATAAACAGTTAGCATTACCTTAAAGATTTAGAAATAAGAAATGGAATAATCTACTTTATCAACATCTACATACAACATCTAATAAGCTAAAACAATTGAAACTTGAACTTTGAGCAGGGCTACACGAAGTTCCACCTGGTCTGTATAGGTTGTCTCTTTCCATCATCAATTGGTTTTCCATCACTAGAGATATTGTTTTAACAAATTCTGAATTTTAATACTTTTGATCACGGCTTTGCGGATCCTTTTGATAAAACAATTTGCCCCGTTTGGAGCACAGTTTGACAAAGACCCATTAAAAGCACTAATTTACCCAAATGGAGGTGAAAGTAGATTACCTATAGGTTTACAAAAGGCTGACCATTGAAAGTGTGATCATAAATCTTATAATAAGATTATAGTGGTTAAATAGAAATCTTTTCAACACAGATGGAACTTTGATACTTAAGTTAACCAAGCAAGGGTATTTGTACAGAGTAGGATTAGATCCAAAAGGTTTGCATCAAATCTGTTAGTTATTGACTTGTTAATTATGGGTATATTAAATTAGGCATATAGTTATGAGGTTTATGATTCTTTATAATAATAAACTAACGCAACAAAAACATTAGCGATTTTCATTAAAATTTTGTAAACACATCTGACCGATCCAAAAATGCCAAGGCGTTTTAAAAGAAAACCTATACTTTAGTTCTGAACCAGTTGCTTGAGTTGGACCTTTGCGCAGTCCATACCAAAGTTAGAGTTTGAAACTAGCCTAGATTCTAAAATATTGCAAGCTGATAGATATCATTTTGTAGACCGTCCGGGTTAATTTGTAGGGCTTCAATGATAATCCCCGATTGAACATTCTTACTACAACTTTCCTAAGTTATACTTGCACCCAGTGGTGTAACTATACCAAAAGTATAATTTCTAAAAAATGTAATTACACTTTCCTAGATTTTGCAATTTCCTTGATTCTCATTAAAATTATAATTCTATTTGCATTTTTGAACAAAGACTGGCAAGCATTTTGTTGTCATAAAAAGTATCCCTAATCGTACAGTGAATCCGTAGAAATTCCTTGCAAAAGGTCGGGTAATTTTGAATTTTTGATATGTTATTTGGTTATGGACAGTGATATAAAATCCAAGTCTGTGACCTCGGCGACACTACAAAAAAAAGCCGCTAAATTTTAGCACGTTTTTCAGTTTTTGCAGAGTAAAAGTATCTAGTTTCTTTTTTCAAGTGGACTAAATTTACTATAATCTGAGCACAAAAACGAGATCTGTATGTTTAGTGGTCTCTGAGATACAGCTTTTCAAAAAGTGGCTATTTTTTAGAAAACCGCTAAAATCAATTCACCAACGGTTATTTCATAATAGGACACACTGAGAGATTCTGGAGTGACATTTGGTCAGACATGATGACCATCAAGCAGACGCTCATGGAAAACATAAAGAGTTCAGGAGACCTCACTCGTGCTCGAGGTATTACAGACACTTAAGTTATGAATTGTCTCCGTTTTCGACATAAAGTTTCTGTGAAAGGGAAATGCGTAAAGGGACAAAATCTACTTTATACCATTGATTTGTCTCTATCGGCAAAAATCAAATTCAAGCGAATAGTACATTTGTGGTGGTTGATGATGGCCATCTACTCCACAACGTAGTATAGCAACACAATGCAAGCTTTCGTACTATAGCTGCCACCTATTTGAAATATTGTGAAACAAATTATGGCAAACACGTCTTTAATGGTTACCTACTGGAAGAGAGTGAGAAGAGTACAAAAAGCTCAGAACGCATTTGCCGGAATAGGAAAAGTATATGTCCCGACATCGTATTTGATGAACAAACAACAGCTCACCTTCCCCAAGAAAAATTTTTGTTAAATGACAGCAACAAAGGACGGATTTTATGGATGTACTAAAGGATCCGTTTCATAAGGCAAGTGTTCAAGTATTCCAGGCCGAAAAAGATGCAGATTCTTTGATTATCAACACTGTCATATCCATGATTGCTCTTTTTGATACAGTTTTTGTGGTTGGTGAAGATGTAGGCCTACTGGTCCAGCTTACTGCATTAACATCTCAGGAAACCAGAAACATGTATTTTCAGAAATATGGAAGGGGTAAACATGATGATATTTTTTATTCATCAACCTCATTTAAGTACACCCTCCCTAGAGTGATAATGTTTGTTCATGCGTTCAGGTGGTGCGATTCAACATCCTTAATCTTTGGCCAAAAAAAAACAAATTTTGCTTATGTTTCAAACAACGACCTCACTTTGCAAATGAAGCAAGAATTTTGTTGAATCCTAAGACAACAGCTGAAGAAGTTTCTAAGGCAGGGGAACCTATCCTTGTTCAACCGTATGGGGACCTCAAAAAAGAAGACCTTGATGACTTGCGCTACAATCTGTTTACAAGAGCAGCAGCCAAAACTAAATGTAATCTTTCCAGATTGCTGCCGACCAGTAATGCTGCTAAGTCTGAGGACTTACTGCCAAGTGCAGACATGGTTGGGAAGTGAGAAAATTACTTTTGAATGGGGGATGGGTTGCTACAAGTTTGGGTCCCTCTCCACACAAGAGGGGCAGGCAAGCGACGGCATCTCTGCTTAGATTTATTTCATGCAAAACAGATGCAGGAATGCATGTGGTTGCAGGAAGGCAGGGCCAATTGTTCTTCTCTATGCACACCATGCCTTGGACAGTCATGCGACAGCAGCCCGCAGCTACCCATTCACTGCGACGACAAAGTTGATGTACCATCCACTTTTGAGTGAGTAGCAGAGGAAATTGAAGCAGTCAGTGTAGAAGATGTGGCAAGTGAGGAAAGTAAAAATGGTAGTTCAAGAGATATTTTGCGATAAAAAAGTAGACTTACAGCAATTTTAGCGATTTTTGAAAAAAACATCCATTTTTTAAAAAGCTGTATCTTAGAAATTACTAAACATACAAATCTCTTTCAGTACTCATATTATAGCAAATTTAGTCTACTTTAAAAACAAAACTAAATATTATTTGCAAAAAACGCTTAGTAGGCCAGTAAAATATAGGAATCGAGGTGGAAATAAATGACGGCAAACGTTTTATGGTTATAATAAAAGTATCCTGGGTTTTTACGTCCCTCGTGGTAAACTAACGTGAGGGCATCAAGAAAACTAATAAATTTTCGGACTTTTTTCAGTTTGTCGCTGATAACTCCTAAACGGTGCTTCCTAGTGACAACTTTACAGTATAAGGATTGAAGGCTATTAAATTCTGCGTCGAATGAGTTTACAATTTTATAATTCGGTCAAGTGGTATGATTGAAATTGGCGGTCGAAAAACGACACTTTTTAGCAATTTTGTTAAAAACTGAGATATAGTAGTGATTTTCAAACGTCTGCAACTCGGACGCGCCTATTCCAATTGGAGCGAGCTAAAAATCGTCGTTTTTCAACCGCCGACTTTTACTATACTACTTGACCAAATTATATAGTTGTAACACTCAGTCGACGCAGGATTTAATGGCCTTCAGTTCGTATACGGTGAAGGTTTCGCTAGGAAGCACCGTTTAGGAGTTATAAGCGAAAAACTAAAACAAAGTCCGAAAAGTTTGGGTTTTTTTTGATGCCCTCACGTTAACTCATCACGACGGACTGTGAAAAACTAGAATACTTTTATTAGACAAACCGATTAAAACCATAAAACGTTTGCCGACATAATTTCCACCTCGACCCCATTTGGGATCTAATTTTACTGACCTATATAGTGTCCAAGATATTCGGCAAAAAATAAAAAACGTGCCAAAATTTAGCAGTTGTTTTGATGTGGCGCGGTTTCCAGTGGTGTGCCAAGGTCACTTGAACTTTTTATCACTGTCCATAACCAAATAACTTATCAAAAATTTAAAAACTACCCGACCTTTTGCAAGAAATCGCCCTTTTTCTGTACAGATTCACTGGACCATAACAAAACATCGGCTATTAATTTGGTTGTGATATTGTCCAGAGAAACTGAATCTAAGCAATGATTCAACGGGGATTATCTTTTTAATTTGAACACCACCCTGTCAACTGGAGTACAGTACCATCCATAAAAAGCAGTCTTAGCTTAATCCAACAAATAGAAATCGGTTACAACACTGTTAATAATATTTAGTAAAATATCTAACAATTTAAAATTTTTATTTTAAAAAATTTTATAGTACACAAAATTTTGCAGTATATTATCACCTGTGTTACTTGTAGCAATATATGCGACAAAACCCATTAAGGTAAAAGAATACTTGTTAGAGATACCATCAGACTTTTGTAAGACACCCAATGTTTTGGATTTCTTACCTTTCCTGTGCATTAAATACCAGGGAGTATATAAATTACTGCTACCAAGTCCAGGATTTTCTAAAATCTTTTTACAGTTAGGCTGATTTGAATCGCAAATGTTTGGTTCTTTAGATGTGGATGGTTTAGTTTTACATAACCCAGGATATAGTTCATGGCATGAGGTTGGACATTTAGTACAAGGCGGACCTGCTAAATAAACTGGTAGGCCTGGGTCATTTCCAGCTGGAGCGTAATTGCAAACTAAAAAAGTTTGCATTTTGTTCATTTTAAAAAATGTAGATTTTGCACATCCTAATTGTGTAGTTTCCGCGTAAACCATTTGTGTAAAATGTCCAATTGTTCTATTTTTGTCTCTTACATAATGTGCTAGCACAGAAGCATTTGAAACGTTAACGTGCTCATCGAAGAAACTAGTTATGAATTTTGGAATTGACTTAGTACCATACCCTAAGTTTTGTCCAACAGATGTTGCATCCAATTTTATACTACAGGCGTCATGACCAAGAATGCACTGGTTTGCCCAGCACTGTGCAAGAAATTCCAGTTCTACATCCCAAACCAATTCACGCATATTGGAGGCTGGAGGTAAAGTTTTATTGTTAAACATTTTAAGACGTCCTTTCCCGCCGCGTGCAACTAAATCTCTATAATGATTGTGACGCTGTAAAATGAGCATTTTTTCACTTTGCTTCAATTGAGTTCCTAATGCACAATTTGACTTTTGCAAGCAATTGTGATTTAGTCGGCAAACAGTATTAACTTCACCGTAACATTTATATTTATCCTCACAGTAGTTTATTCTGGGTTCAAGCCTGTCTACGTTCTTAACCATGGATAAATATGGAATGCATCTATTTCTATCTGCAGCAAACCTGCAAATGTTAGGTATCTTAGATTTAGAAGGATCAGTTGTACATAATCCTTTGAATTTAATATGGCGTTCAGTGCCTCTAGGACATTTACTTGCTGGAGGTCCAGTTATATAAACAGGTTTTCCAATCCAGTTACCACTCCACGCATAATTACAAACAAAAAATATTCTTCTAGAAGATTGAAATGGAAGTTCATAGGTTACTCTTGCGCATCCAATTTGTGTTGTGTTCCAGTAAACTAATTGAGTGAAACTGTCTCCCCGTCCATCTTCGGCATAATAGTTGAAGATTTTATGAAATGATATGTTTTTGCATTCTTGGAAAAAAGAATGTATAGCTCCAATAACAGATTCTTGCTGGATCCATGCTAGATTTTGCCCTACGTATTGTCCGTCGTATTTTCTCCTGCAAGATTCACGTTTCATTGTACATTGATTTGCCCAACACTGCGCTTGAAACTCTAGTTCTCTGTCCCATACTATTTCTCTCATTGACGATGCAGTGTCAAACCACATACCTTCAACGGATGCACAACCATTTCCCAAAGCAATATAATTTCTTAGTTTATTATGAGTGTATACTATAGATTCTTTTTCATTGTCACTAAATGGGAGATTTTGAAATTTTCTGCAGTTAGGTGATACTTCACACCTATGTTTCAGTTTGCAAATAGTATGTACCTGCAATCTTCTGAATCCACAAGGAAATTTACAGTAATTAACATCTGGACCTTTTTCTAAAGCAAAGTTTTCCGCGAATAGATGTAGGGATATGATTATCAAATAAACAAACATAATAGAACTCTACTAAAAACATAATCCGAGATTTAAATAATATTAAAATGTAACTGACATTTAATAGTAGATATACATAGATATCTGACGTGTAATGATGTCAAGCATCTCTATCTTGATTGGATTGAGATATAAAGTAATTTTTTACATTTGTAGCTACATAAGATTAAGAAGAAAGATACCTACGATAGAATATTAGAATACAGAATGTCTTTAAAGTCTAGATATTATATTTGTGAGTTTATATCCTAAAATGCGGCACTAGATGGATGATATCAAAGTACGGGCCACAGATAGGTGAAGATATCCTAAATAAAGTCCTACAGAAAAACGATCGTTTAATTGTAATACTCGCCCAAAAACCTTCATCTGAATACTGCACAGAGGTCTCGGAATGTTGAAATTATTAAAAATTTTAATTACATACATCTCGAGGTATCTCAGAACTTCGTTTTACTCAAAAACGACGCATCGGGCAAAAATGGCTTAAGTTATTTTGCAATTAAGGAAAGCAATTGAATAACAATTAATTTTTGATGAATTAACGACGTAGTAAATTTCATAACTATTCCTTATTGTTGGCAGAACCCTTTTTTTAAGATGAAGTAAAAGCTTATTTTTGTTTTTTAGATCCTGAAAACTTGTAATTTTAAATTCACTATGGGTAGTGTACGGAATAAATTCACTGGTCTACTTACGTCAGTTAAACGTTCAATAAATGCAGCGCCAGAATGTCTTTCTTCGATTCTTTTGCGTGGGTGCTTATGTAAAACAAGTAAAGAGTGTTGTCGTGGTTCTTTTTCACTGTTGTATGTTCAAGTATTACTGTTATACATATATTGAAACTGCTTCTCGTTGAAAGTGTTTTCAGTTGAATTCGAGATCGTTTGAAACTTGTGCTATTTTTTATCACTGAATGTATGTTTTATATAAATATTTAAAGAAAATTTGAAAAACTTAAAGTCGATACACTATGCGTCGATGGCTGTTGAATACCTCTTTCCTCTCGTAACATGACTAACCTACGAGGTGATGTCAAGATGACTAAAAACATAATTTTAAATTATTTTAATCTTATGATGTAGAATTAAACGTTATAATGTTGTAATAGAACGGAATGGTTAGTAGAATGACGTGTTCGTAATAAATCTAATAGATCAATAAACAAAAGAAAGTAAAGGTATATTATATTCAATTTGTAGTAGCAAATTAAATTAATCACAATTTAAACAAGAAGTAATTATGAGAACGAACAAATGTTTCGGTATTTGTAATTTTTCACAAAACTGTACTATATAAATAATTGAATTATTAAAACCACCCCTTTATGGAATTGAGATTCTCATTAACTTTAAAAGCTAACCATCAGAAACTTTCCGATAGCTATTAGAATTTATGAGTATGTTAAAAAGGGGTTTTACGGGTAAAAGTTACTACTAAAAGTTTCTCTACGATACTGTTTAACAAAAATTGTTATCGCCTAGCAAAGGATTAGTTAAAACTTTTCCTTGTACGTATATTATCTTTTCGTTACGAGGATAGTTCTGAAATTAGATAAAATAAAAATTTGCAAAGTAGTTCATCACTTTTCGGGTTATTCTACTTTTAGAGAGAAACACAAAAAACATTGTAAGATTTATAATTTGATCCATTCCACAATGAAATTGTATTCCTTAGTTAAAACAAAAAGCTTCTGCTACCCTGGACGTAATCCCAAAACAATTAATTTATTTAAAACTTGTTGATAAGTACATTTTTTTTGTGACCTAAATCAGTGTTGTAGCCGTGCTTCACATACCATAAAATAAGCGCCAATTCATGATTCATGTCAGTAAGAAACATACGTAATAACAAAGACAGCATCAATTTAGGTAGATTATCAACATTGCTACGTAGTACCTAACTCGATAGAAAAAGTTTTTAAATTTTAGCTGTTTGGGTTTTCTAATGACTACAGCAGTTTTCAAAATGTAAGGAAGACTGCTGTTGGAAATGTCACACTCTATAGCTTCTTCACGTTTTGATGAAATGCCGTTTTCTAGTGCCAGACGACTTTAGACCGACTCTACCGTAGATACCCTTGAAGTACACATTTATAGGCAAATTATTTGCATTTTTACTATCTGTATCACCAAGATTGTAATTGCTTTAAAATTCAAAAAATCTATGTATACTCCTTAAGAGTTTCAAAATAAACACAAATTTGATTTACATAGCATGTGTTATTAATAGGAAAACATCTGTGAAGATCTTTGGAATTTTTGAAATCAATCTGTCGATGTCCCTTATAGAAAATGCCTTTCAATAGAGTGAAAAAGAGCAAACTTCAAGTCATAATCCTGATGGAACGAACTAACGTCTGCATATCTTTTTAGGCATAGAAAACAGAATTATCTTCAAGCTACGGAATCAAAACGCAGTATACAGTGTGTTCATTTTAAAACGATCCACCTTTAATATCTCGTAAGTAAATAAAGATATCAAAATAAGAAGAAACACGTCAGTATATTTACAGAAGGGGACATTACAATGCATAACTGACTCAATCATAGAGGTCACTGTGTTCTCTCTAGCACACATAACCTCAAGATCCTTAATGGCACCCCATCAGTTGATGTGCCTTTGCAAAGGGAATACCAATAGCAGTCTTTTGGCGAAAACAAAATTCAGATCGCCCTACTAAATCGCAAGTTACAGCACAAAAGGTCTCGTTTTAGTGACGAGTTTAAACCGCGTTAACCCAGTAAATAAATGCATTTAGATTGTTTTGGTGCTTATTTCCGGTATGAAACAGACGAACGTAAACATTTATAATTGAATAATTTAAATTGCACTGTCCCTAAAAAGTCAAAATAATAGAAAGAAACAACAGAAAACGGGCAATCTTTTAAAGGAAATACCTAACCTAACAATTTACATTAGCAACTCAATTCACACTATTCAACTTCAAACACGTGTAGTGGCGCTTGTTGTTTTATTCAGAATTAACACTGGAACAATTGAATTGGGCACCTTGATTTAGTGTTACTATACAAAACGTCTTGAGTATAACAACAAAGGTAAGTCATATTATATACGTACATTATCGCATCTTGATTGTTTTAATATGTACTTTAGATGAAAAACAAGTGCAACTTTGTATGTTTTGTATTTCATAAGGTGAATCGAACTAATAACGTGAGTTGTACGTTTAGATATTGTCTTAAAAAATGGCTTTATTTCGTTTTGTTTCTTCACTTTTGCTTTTACCTTCTACTGACAATTCATTTTACAATAGTCAATTAAAAATGCCTATATGCATCTGTTTTGTATCCAAAATATCCAAAAAATGCTTTTATTTACCTGTTTAAAGCGATTTAAATTCTGAACAAAAACGAGACGTTTTGTGCTATAACTTTCGATCAAGGAAGCTGATCTGAATTTTGTTTTTACTAAAAGATTGTTATTGTTATTCCCTTTCTAACGATGTACACAAGTAGTGGGGTACCGTTTGAGATTTTGAGGCTGTGTATGCGAGAGCGAACACAGAGACCTCTATGAACGAGTTTTTTCTTATTTCGATATCTTCATTTTTTGCGAAATATTAAGGGTGGATCGTTTTAAAATGAACACACCGTATATTAAATATTCGGTAATTTCACTGCCTGTTGGTGCACAGATGTTTGCTCTATTACGATTATGATTTGAAGCTAGCTGCTTTTTCACGCTATTAAAAACCTGTAAACTGGCTTGCTTTGGAAATGAGGAAGATATTGACTTCTTTTATTTACCTTCGGACACATTGCATAAATAAAATGAGTATTTGCGAATTACAGTTGAATAGTAACAGCTTTGATAAATTTTGTTCATCGAGATTTAGAACGATAAACAATTATAAAAGCGAAATAGAGTCTTTTTGAATAGATTGACTGCTTGAAAGAATAATTAACCCAGTTTTAAAATTAGGAGACTAATTTGATAATTAACCATACTGGGAATTTCAGAGATTTTTTTTGAAGTGATTGAAAGTGATTATTGATTTGTTGACCCGTGAAGAAAGGCAAGAGCTATTTGGACGGTTTTGATTTGTTAGCGATTCTAGTTGGTGGTTAATAATTACCAGGATGTTTTGCAGTTTTTCTTGGAGGACTCGTCATTAATTAATTGAACAGCTTTAAGATAGTTTGATCCATCTTTTGTTATTCTTGTTTCGCTACAACAACTTAATGATATAAATTCCAATGTGGTAATTTAAACTTTTGAAGCAGATTTTGCTTTTCTTCGACGTCAAGGCAAAAGGGTCCTCAACTTGATTGTTGAGTTTGGAATGTACTTGATTTATGCAAGTGTCACACTGGATATGGTGGTAGCTGAATTTTCAAGACAAATTCCGAATCTTTTTGGCAGTGTGGTCTGGTAGATTGATCCAACTCTTAAAGCGGATTGGATGTATTGAACTCCGATGGTGAAGTTTTAACCTTTATGAAGTAACTCGGATTTGGCTGCTGCAAGTGTTAAGTGGTTGATGCGGACTTAAATAATATGTTAAATAAACTTTCTGCAACCTCCCTGTTAAGGCGGTTTGATTGCGACTGTATGTTACTGCAGCAGCTGAGTCCTTCAGACAGATTTGGACATGTTAAATAAAACCCATTTGAATGGGCAACAAAAAATAATATTTATGTGAATAGGCATAAATGTGAACCGCATAAAAATAGGTTGTTCGGAACCGTGAAGCATGTGCTTTTTAGTTTACCGTGGGTGACAAACTATGATGTGTCACGAATCAAGGCTAGTCGCTTCCAAACCAAAATAAAATATGTACTGCTGATAATTTTATATACAGCTAGTTGCAAATAAATTACTCTTGAGACATTTACATTATGTAATATTAGTTTTTCTAGATTTGTTTGCAATTTTGCAAAAGAAGTAAGGATGTACGAAAGACGGCATGCCAGAACACAATCTATAGTAGCTCTGATAGTTTTGGGCAAGCACATGTACAAACGAACAGGTAGTAGCCCATGAAAATCCATATCACCCACAGTATCCTTGTATAGATCCCTCAAATACGCAGGACCACGGCGCAGAAGACTAAAATTCGTTCCTTTACCCCTTCCTCGCTAAGTATGTAATATGCACTCGCCAACTTAAAAGCATTGATTTGAAAGTTTGGCCATTCGCAGCAGCAGATGAATTTGTGCAGTTGATGTTTTTATAAATTTAAATCGGATTTTGCACCTGCTTCGCAAGATAAATGATTTGATTACTGCGGTAGGTTATTGCAACAGTTAAGTCCTTGATACGGAGTAATCTTTTAAATCTTCTACAACAGCGAATACTGACTTTTGGAGCTCCAGATATAGCTGCGAGAGAGCACTTTGCAATACTCTGCTTCTGTTTCTCCCACAAGTGACTATGTCGTTCATATTGAGTTGAAGTCGTGAAGTGGTGGGGAGAAGAGGTTGTGAAAAGAATAGTTAGCATCTTTCCCTTTTCTTTTTGGATTCTTCCTCAATGCACCGCGAGCTATATTCCACAAGTCATTAGAAGAAACTGGTGAGTTGGTAGCTTTAAGGTACATGTCTTCATATGGCTTCCCATGTACAGAATACAAAGGTTTGGCTTAGGTTTGAAGGACTATGTTGTCTCTCACAGTGATAGCTATTGAATCTATAGCTTCTTCGAAACACTATGCATTCATAGGATTAGAGTATATTAAACACAACCCAGCTTGAAAGACCTTGGACAGACTCAGGAAAAATTCCGAATTGAATCACAAACAATTTACTGCTTAATAACTTGTTATCTCTGCAGACCATAACCAGTCTTTGCTATCCCAGTATCTTATGACTTGGTTACTACATAGAAGTGAGTTGCCGGTGTTACAATTAGATACAGCAAATTATTCTGTTTTTTGCGTGAGCAGAATAGCAAATTTACAGATAACTACCACATCGAAAACGTGTAACCACAAACAGAGACGCTCACTTTGGAAATTGGTCAGTTCTGAAGAAATCTGTTTACTGCCATTGCACATAAAAGTAGAACTAAACGAAAATGTTTATCGCTCCTCAATTTAAAAGGCTGATAAAGGATATTGTGTTAGAAGATCATTTAAATAAAGTCAAAACTAACATGAATATTTTCCATAAAAAATAGTCATCAGCTTTCTAGAAAGTTATTATGTATAGAGTAGACAACAATAGGCACTTTCTTAGTTAGCTTCTTTATAGCTATAAAGCGCTATATATTGTTTGGACTTCCATTTCGACTTTTTTTCCCGAGACTCTGGAATATCGGAAACGGAAAACAGTTGCACGGTAAGATTAAGTTTAAATGTTCTTTGAGTCGTGCCTTTTAACTGGTTATTTTCTAACTATATTCGCAAGAGTTGATATGAAGAACTTTTAAAAGAATCAGTTCTATTGACCGAGATTTTGCTTCAGCAAATAATGTTTTATCTCGAAACTTTTAGTAAGTAAAGTTTTAGTTAAAATATAATTAAGAGTGCGTTTTACGGCAAATAAAACTTTTAATCATTACATACTTTATTTTTGAATTATTAAAATAAAGTTGACCTGTGTATTTGATGTCTCAGCATTTTCAAAGAGTTTTTTAATGCCGATCTTTATACATAAATTGAATTTTAAAGGTTTATAACTAACTTTATTTCTGTAAATAATTAAAAACTTTGAGTTTAATGCAAAATAGGGCACTTAGAATTTCACGCTAGAATCATTAACGGAGTCTCTGATAAAAAATCAAAATAAGTTTCTGGTTTAATGGAGGAAAAGGAAGGAAATCCGTTAACCTCACAAAATCTATTAGGCTGGAAGTTACGTGCGATTTGTCCAGTTCACCGAGCAGCACATCCTTTCAAGTTATAAATCAGCAGTTCTCAGAATTGAACGTCAAAGTTCAACTTTAGCCATAGTTATTGAAAATTATTCACAATCTATAGCAGCTCGAAACTAACTAGTAATAATACTTACATTAATAATGCACTGCCATGCCAGTTGTTCTATCTTACTTCTCATTATAAACAACTAAACAATGAGAAGACAAACAGTTGTTTGTATTTTCAATTTATGCTGATAGTTGCACGTGTGATATAATTCCCTCAATTATTTTGACTTATTGAGGATTAAACTACCATTTCAACTTGAATATTCTGCACTTTAGTTGTTAAAATACATCAATGAATAAATCTCCTTAAGTTACTAATTATGCCTCGCAGAGACGAAGTTGTGTAGCTATAAATTATACCATAAATCCAGTTTAATGACTTTACAAATTTATGTTAAATTATTGCATAGATATTCACTCATCACGAAACGAGCATTTTAAAATTTATTTTAATTTCAAGTTGTCGACATTTTGATTGCGATCGATGTAAAGAGATTAAAAGAAAATCGTTTTTTAAATGAAGTGGCAGTAAAAATTCTCGTAAAGGGTAAACTTAAGTAGAGTAATAAACTAACATAAAGTATGACTTATAATTATTTTAATAATCCTTTACTACTACTGGTAAGTGCAACTTATTATAACTACATAATAATTTTGTATTACACGTACAGCAATGAATTAGGACTTTTGCATAAAATAAGCATGAAAAAGTAAAAAAAAAACAGGAATGAATAAAAATGAACCAAATAAGAAAACGTGGCCTTTATGTTTCAGAAATTGAACTCTTTTCAACCCTTTTCATTTTCTACTGGCTAAAGCTCTACTTATGGTTAGCTGCCCTTTTGATTTTTACTTCCACGCTGCTTTTTAATTTAATAAATGGCGTTTCCATTGTCTCTTCTTATTCATGGTCTTTATTCACCTGTCGTCTTTTATTTTTGCCTAATATTTGTCTAAATTAGACCTAAACTGTGAATAAATGCGTGCCTAGAAGTGCAAGTATACAAATGATGGGAATTCTCAATTAATTACAGGTATTTTTCCGCCATAATCATGATACAATTTATTTTGACTTAGTATTCCCTATTTAGCTTTTTGATAAAGTGATTTAATCAAAGATTTTTGATTTCTCTACTCTACCAAAGTGACTGGACTAAATCTGCCAAGAACTGCAAACTATTGTTTAAAATTATCTTAATATACTAAAGAGAAAAAAATCACACAAAGAATAATTTAACCAACAATTTATGAATTTTGTAAAGTTCACTTGGTTCGTTTAAATGAAAACTTAAAAATGGAAGAAATATAGCAGGAGTCGGCGAGCTTCGAATGCGATATGTCTGAGGTCTATATCAAAAGTTATGTTGCAGTAGGCTATTAAATCGTACCTACCAACCACGGCAAAAAAGTTAAATCTAAAATTAGAATTTTAAGAAAATGCAGCTTTCTCGGGAAGGCTATTGTTGACACATTAATAACACTGATTAACAAATTGAAACTTTTTATCTGGTTCCTAGTTACAAACAGGTGATCTTCAATCATCTTTTTAATGCTGAATGCAAATCTGCTTTTGGCCCTTCCCTAGCACTACAGTTTCCGAGAAAAACATGATTTTGTTTCGAAATAAAACGCTAAAGTAATAAGATGCATTTTATATTACAAAAAGGACATAAAACCTATTAAAATATTCTATGTGTAATGATGTATTAGAGTTTCTTCTAATCAGTAACCAACAGTAATCACCAAACATGTTCAAATTCCATCTTTCCTGATACCGGTTTTCCAACGTTGAACGGTCTTAATAGAAACGCTCCCCATGCTCATCACTTAGAGCTTGCAAATTGTCTGGGAAAAAATCCAAATGGAAACATAAATAATGCATCTTTAGCGATATATTACATCCCATTTTACGGTAAGCTGGCAACATTTCGTCGACAAGGTTTTTGAAATTTTTTGTTTTGTGTTGCCCAGAAAGCCCTTTACGACAGATTTCAAACAATTCCACGCCACCTGTTGTTTTCCATGTAGAACCGCATCGAAACTGCTGTCATTTATTAATTGCCGAATTTAGGGACCCACAATTATCTTCGCTGGTTTTTAGAAATGTTTTTTTTTATGTACTGAAAATCCCTTCCGCCACGGTTCATACCTTTTACAAAATTCTTTATCAGCTCTAACTTTATATGCAAAGGGGGCAGATACATATTGTTTCTATCCGCAAGTCTTTCATGTAAAATATTTTTTCTCCCACAACTATCTGCCCACTTGGCCAACTATTCACAATATAATGCTGCGATTTAGCACGACTGTCCCACTTGCACAAAAAGCAACTGTATTTTGTAAATTCCGGTTGTATTCCTAATAACAAAGCTATAACTTTCAAATCTCCACAGTTTTCCATTTGTATCTTTTGTATTCTGCGCTCGTTAAAAGGCATTTCATAGTTTTATAAGATTCCTTTAGGTGAACTGAATATGCAATGGGAACTGAAGGCAATGCATTGCCATTGTGCATTAGAACTACTCAAACTAAATTTAGATGCATCACTGAACAGTCGCCATTTTTCTGGTTTGTGTTTACGTCCAAGGGTTTCCATCAAACCATCAACATCACTGCAGTAGGTAAGATTGTCGTCCATGGAATAAAACTCAGAAAACTTCTTTTCGCGGTTATGGAAATGACTAAATTTGATATTGTGTTCTAATGAATTTTAATTGTTCAATCGAGAGCCAAGCAACTCGACTTTACTTTTGCTTAAGTTCAAATCACGAACTAAATCGTTTAGTTGTGTCTGTGTGATCAAATGTGGCTCAGTGAAATCTATGAGAATAAACTCTGGATTATTGCTAGAAACAATGTCGACATTTTCTTTATCTGATTCTTCACATGTTTCTGGTGGCACAGAAACTGGAAGATCAGTACAATGGCCAACAGGTCTTATCGCCGATGTTAAATTAGGATACACAACAGATTTTTTATTTTCTGCAGAGAAGCCTGCTATCTTTGTTATGCAGAAGTAACAATCGGTTAGATGATCCTTTTGTTCCCTCATTATCATTGGTACTGCGAAGGGTATACATGCACGGGAACCTTTTATCCACTGCCGAAGGCGATTTGCACAAAAAACGCTACAGATAGGTGGTGCCCATTGCTTATCTTGATCTCTAACATGACATCCAAAGTACGACGATAAGCTCTCCTTATTAGCGCAGTAAAACATCGTTTTTGGTGTTTAGCAGTAAACTCTCCACAAACGTAACAAAAACTGTCCGAATTGTTCGCACGCGATGGCAAGGTAATCTTGCATTGAAAATAACTTGTAGGTATGGTTCTTTCCCGAGAAATAGATATCTTTCAGGCTGAGATAAAGAAAGAATGAAGTTCAGTGAAGAATGTGGGGCCTGTAAACGGACAGAGCAAAACCCTTCGAGACGAATCATGGAAAAACTACAATTGGCGTCTGCATGCTACCAAACACTACGCGAAACTGACTTTTGTAAGTATTTAAAGAACATGAGAAAGAGAAAATCACTTTGAAAGGTATGACACTAATTTAATGTTACCAAGATGTCTGCCACTACTATCATAAGTCAGTTTCTCTCAGAACATATTCCTAAATGGAGGATCTTTCTTATAATCTTCAACAGCTCTAAAATTTGCAGTACTGTTTGAAATGCAACAGAACAATTATAAATATTTACAGAAGTCGAAAAGATGGTTGTTGTATTAGAATTACAGATGAACCCAGGGAGCATTATTTTCACTTTGGTAATTTACTATAAGAAAAGCTTTTAAATACCAGTCAATCGAACAATCAGCTTTGGCTAAAATTTTCTTTTCTATTATTATTGTTATTTTTTTAGACAGTATTAGACAGTTACAAGATTGGCCTTGATGCAAGTAGAATAATGATAGACGCAATCCATTGTAAGGCTATATTAGGTAATAAGCTTGTTTGATAGCTATGTAGACTTAGGCATGGTGGGGACCATGCGTAATTGACGATAGATGCTGCGACTCACCGTAAACCACTAAAATATTTTAAAATGTAGGCTTATATTTATATACTGAAAGTACTCAGCGGTGAACGTGCCAATAATGCATGTTGCTTTATCTGTATAAAGACAGAACAAAAAATGCTAATAAGTGAGTGAGTCAGTGGTTCAGGTGAATAACGCGCTTGACAACCGTTAGCGGTATTAATGTTGAACACTTAGCAAGGTACGTCATAAATTGGTCTCCGCCATGCCGTTTCCTGCTGATAACCGTTAATTGACGTGCAGATGTGCATTACAAAATACAAATAATTGATGTAGATAAATCTAAATATTTATATTGAAAAGAAATGCATGTTTGGAAAACAATTGTGTCCTGTAGACATCAGAAAAGTACTTTCTTAGAACGTGAGAAGCAAGATATTTCAACACGGTTTCTTAATTACTTTGTACCCGAGTAGACTGTCAATGAATTGAACATTTCTGCATTCCGGTATTTAGCATTTCCTCACAAATGCTAGGGACGGCGTCAGTGGCATACATTTAGAATTAACAAGGGCTTACTTCATGACTAGACTTAGAAATTTTACTAGCGGCAGCAGGGTCGACCTTACATCAAAACATTAAAATTACTAATTTGTAGTTATATGTTAAATACTCCTGTTGCATTATCATTATCTGCAATGATACGGCATTTTACAGTTGTTACACATTACTGATATTACAGGAGTTTCACAAATAAGCACAGCATTATGCCGTTGCCAGTGTGCGCCTTGTCGTGTTGGCAAAATCCTGTGTTCACGACTTTTGGTGTGAATTTAAGATTTAACCTATTAGCTGTTCAAAATCAATTAAGCTAATTATGTGTTAGTACCTGTATAATTATTCTAACATATGTATTTTCCAAGATTTTCTTTAGATAGTTTGAAATATACCTTAATAACCAAAAAAGGTACTAAATATCGTTTAACTTTTTTAATACTACGGCATATCGCGGAATTCACAAATATTAGAATTTAGGTCATCTATTCTATTTATCGAAACAAAAATCTTTTCGTTTTATTAGTTTGAAAGATTTATTAAACTCAATGTGCATCTTTGCATTTTAAAACTGATACTAATAATTAAAAAGCAGCAATGTATCAAGTGCAAATCAACTAGTTGATAAAAACAACAAAAGCAGACACAATAAAAAAACAGCAAAGAACTAAAACTTTACAGCACATTAAAGAATTTATAAATAAAAAGTTTTAATTATTTTGTCATTACTTACTCTAGATAAAATTGCTATAAAACGGCAGTCTTTACAGAAACTTCCATAAATTAAATAAAATGCAAATGAAAATTCCTGTAGAGTTCATAATATTACCCTTTTATTATTCATACTATAACCATAATTAAATTTTTACTATCTACTCAGAATATTTAATTATTAAATAAAACCTTCCTTGGAGAAAAAAAATGATTTCAACACATAATAAACCAGCAATAAAACTTAGTTTAAACTCTACTTCAAAAAACGAAATCTTGTTCGCTTGAAAGCTTCGCTTTAACCAAAATCTCATTGGCCAAACCATAATATCTCGACGCCTCAAAGAAAACTTTTTCAATAGAATGTTTATGCAAAGAGAGCACTTTAAAAGATGTGAGGTTAGAATGGGAGGAACTGTAGTGAACTTCCTCTGTATAATGTGCATTGTATAAATTGAGTACAAGTAACGATCTTTTACAAGGACGACACACTAACGTAAATACACGAAAAAGCTTTTCGATGCTTTTTTATGTGTACTAAGAACTGGTTTCAACACGCTATCTGGTTATTACGGTTAATGCTGATTGTTTTCTTTATTAAAAGGACATTATCTCCAGTTACAACTGATTAAGTATTTAATTTATCAACAAAGAAAAAACGCCCCTGAGATAAAATAAATATATAAATTCTTTTACACAAAATGGAAAAAGTGATACAATTTAAAAAGTTCTTTTTATCAACGAGAAGTTCAAGCTTGGCAAGCTTTTACAAATCGACGACAAACTGCCAACTCAAGGGTTGTACTGATCAGTTACTTTCTGCCGCTGAAAAGTTTTTGTAGGATAGCTCGCCAGTTAAAAGGAACAATGTCGTAAAATGGCTCAAAAACGTTTAGAAACCGGGAAGTAGGAATAAAAAGAATTTTTTTTTAGAACAGATTGAAAGCTCACACAACTTGAAAGTCTTGTTTGCTTTTCACTAACTTTAATGGAATTATTTATTTCTTGAACTTGTATATTGATGATTTGTTAAAAGATAAACTTGCCATTTGGCACTTAAATTGAAATTTATTTCGTGTATGTACGTAGTAGATTTTAAATATTTATTTAATTTAAAATAAATTATTTTGCAACTTTGAGTTTAGCACACTTAATACATAGAGATATCGAAGATGCCAAAGAAGGTAGAAGATACTACAAAACCGAAACACGTTCATTTGAAACTCGAATTTCTAGTATTTCAATATGGAAATTTTAATAACGATATAAAGCTGTTTGTAGAATACTTTAATGTGATAAATACATAATATTGACTTTGACTTTGTTTATAAATATTAGAATTCGTAATCCCTTCAGGTTTATAACATTTTTATATTGAAATGTCTGACACAGTCTTTGTCAATATTTAATAAACAGAAAAGTGTGAAAATACTACTCCTTCCATCTATCTATAGTGTATGCTCAGCCGCTGAATATTCTTAAATTGCAGGAAGATACGAATATTTGCACTTTTATCATAAAGCGTCTTGACGAAAATATTCCATTTAGTTTTTAGCAGAGTTTATTTACAGATTACTGGTAATATCTGCAAAACTCAACGCTCTACCTCAAACATGTTATGATACTCTGATACTCATTTTTCCTTTTTTCTTACAACTGTAAATGAAGTACACGATATTTTATATAATTTAAAATCCAATGCTGTAGATACTGATCATATTTCTTTGATTATGTTGAAAGACTGTAGCATATTCATTGATAAATTCACTACCCATATTGTTAACTGTTGCATTGAAGTAGGTCATTTTTCGTCTGCATGGAAAAGTGCTGTTGGACTTCCTCTACCTAAAGTTACAAATCCAAAGAATTTTTCCGATTTGCTATTAATTAGTATTTTACCTTGTTTATTTAAAATTTTTGAAAAAGTTTTACAATAAAAAATCTAGAACTTTTTCAACAGTAATGAACTTTTTCCTATGTGTCAATTCCGTTTTAAGGGGGGATTTAGTACGGCAGACTTTCTGGCTTCTGTTACGAATAATATTATCAATTCTTCTGATAAAAAATTATTCACTGCCTTGATTTGCTAGATTTTTCAAAAGCATTTGATACCATCAGTCACAATCTCATATGCGCAAAATTACAATATTATGGTTTTGTTGAACCTGCCGTCAATCTGATTAAATCTTATCTGTCTGATAGAACCTTAATGATACAGCATAACAATAGATTTTCTGTTCCCTACCCTATAACGTCTGGCGTACCTCAAGGTTCAGTCTTGGGACCTTTGTTGTACATTATCTACACGGCAGATATTCTAAAGTCTGTTAATAACTGTAAAATTCAAGCGTATGTCGACGATACGCAATTGTACAAATCTTTTGCTTTTTACGAAAGAGTCCAGGCCTATGAAATTGCAAATTACAATTTTTCTATGTGCAATGATTTTTTTGTTAATTATTTTTTGATGTTGTTATTTATCTACATACAAGCTAGAACTAAAAGAATGTATGAATTTTTAGTTTGAACAAACTGATGATGTTCCTAGAACGAAACCGGTAGAGAAAATTAAATAAAAATCAAAAACTTAAGGAAGTACCTGTATTAACCTACTCAATACATACCTTAAGCTATGGATCTCCAATACACTCGAGAAATTTTGAATTTTGCTCAAAAGAAAATGCTCTCTGAATCATTGGTCTTATCACATTTTAATTACTGTAACTTTATTTATAGTCCTTGTCTTGATGCATGTTACAAGTACCGCATTCAAAAACCGCAAAATTGGTGTTGTCGATTTCTTAACAATTTACGTCGTTATGACTCTGTTACACGAAAAATTTCAGACCTAGGCTGGTTAAACATGGAAAATCGTTGGAAGTACCATTTGGGAGTGTATACATATACTCTACTTTCAACAAAAAGTACTACATCTCTTAGTTTTGAATTGATGCCTGGGATACAGGTGCATTCCGCAAATACTCGGTATAATTATGTGCTTACTATGCCTCTTCATACGTCTTCATTGTTTCAAAGAAGTTTTATATACAATGCTGTCAGGTTTTACAATCCTCTTCCACTCGATATGCGAGGTCCCAATTTAAAGACTTTTAAACGAAATTTAAGACACTACCTTTTCAGTAATGTCCTTTCATCATTTACCTACCTAGTTCACCTATTTGCTCGCTTTGCAGTCAGATTTGTTTATTTCTTTTGTTTTTATTTTTTTACTTTGCATCTAATCCCTTGGTTAAACAGAGTAGCCTTTGGCTAAATTTTGCCAGGGGACTAGATTGTGTATATTTAAGATTAGCTTTTTTAAGTTACATAAGGTAAATTTATTTATTAACAATAATATATGAAACGGAGGTTTTGCAGAGTTTGAAGTTCATAAATCCGTCACGGTGTATAGACCTATTAATGTATAAATCCATCTTTTTTGGAAGATAAGTTGATCTTATTATATCTGAACACATAAGAAAAAATAAAAAATCTACAGGGTTATTGTAAAGGTTTTACCTGGAAACTAAAGTGCATTATTTGCAAAGCATCTGATTCGTATGTAGAAGTGCTGATATTAACTAAATTTGAGTGTAATTATTTCTGGTTAAGCTAAATGCGGAAATGTAGGCAAAAGAACTGACGAAAGCTTTTTTTTATTGATAATCTTTGTAATGAAGTCAACGATGTCAACTTTAAACTAGCATTGGCAAAAAGCCTATATTTTATATCTTATTTGCATCTTTCACTGAAGATTGTAATCTTGTCATCAAATAGAAGTTGACCTGGAGGTGCAGAGAGAAAAAGAGCTATTTTAAATTTGGTGTAAAAGTGAAATCAAAGTAGGAAATTAAAATTTTAATTAGATTGCTTGCACTAGAAAATTGTTTGACTTTGAGTTTTATGTTAATAATATACCAAACCCCCATTAATAATATCTTCTAAATCTATTAATATTCCTTTTACAGGTGCGTTTGCATTAGATTAGTTTATGAAATCGTTCTGTGTTGAATTTAAATACACGTTTTTGACATATTCTATGCTAATTGTTTGATTAAAAAGTGTGCAAGATTAAACTGTCGCGTGTTTAAACAGTTATAAAGTCAGAAAAACTTGAAATATTATCAAAAAAAGTTTATTACAAGAAAGTCTAAATACAATTGGTATATTTTAATGCCAAAATGAATTACTGGTGCCGACGGCGACAAAACTGCCTTACTCTAGATTTTATTTTACACATTGATTCTTGCACAGAGTCATCTGATATCAGATTTGTACATTTAAGCCATTTACTTTTGAAATCTGCCATGGAATTATCAGGTGAACATGTTTTCTTTAGTTTTAATTTGATGCGAGCCTAGTATTTATTGATTGGTCGTAATTCTGGGCAATTCGGTGGGTGACTTTTTTTGGTACTATGTTGATGTTATTCAAGTTTTACCAATTTATAGTTTTCGTTGAATAATGACAGCTCGCCAAATCTGGCCAAAATAACGTTGGAATCGAATGTTTTCTTAGAAATGGTAATAATTTTTTCTGTAAGCATTCAGTCAGGTAAATCTCAAAAGTAAGCATTCTGTCACACATAAAAGGTGCTTTCCGCATTCCACATTGGCATATATCTTGCCATATAAGATATTTCTTCGGAAATTTTTCAACTTGAATCACTTTTTCAGACACGTCCAGTATTGAATCTTTATGAAAAGAGTAATATTGGTTTCCTGGGAGTGATTTAAAATCGGCCTTTACTTAGGTTTCGTCATCCAACACAATACAATGACCACTTCTCTCCAAAAGCATTTGATGCAGTAATGGTTATCGTCAAATAGCCCGATTATACTGTTCAGTAGTTCTTTTAGGTTCTTTTTTCTTTTTATATGTTTTTATTTTGCACCTTTTCTCTATTTTGTGTACGTTAGATGAACTACATCTAACCTTTTTTGACACATCTCTAGCCAAAAGTGACGGATGCTTTTTGTAAATGACACATACCTTCTTTTCTATAATTTTATCAGAACTTTTGTTGGACGGCCATCTCAAGATTTTCTATCAATGGTTCCAGTATTACGGAGTTTTTTTAAGACCCCTTTTAACGGTTCTTTGAGTCGTTTTGCATATTTTTCCCAATTCTGAAGTTGAAATTAATGAATTTTCGGTTCATTTGTGCAAAACCGTTTGGCGAACGTCTTGTTCTTTTGATAACATTTTGATTATTGAATAGCAAGAGAATAAAAATTTTAAAGTTTCTAATCAGCAATGCTTCATCGATTTTAAAATATAAAAGATCCAATCAAACAGACTATTTCAAGAAAAGATATTACATTAAAAATACGCGACAGTTTAATCGTGCACACTCTTTATATAGTAAAATAATCCTAGTCCTCTTTTTTTTTCCCTTAGTGAATCTATCTAGCTCCATGCAATACCTTACTGCTTCCAGGAACTTTACATTCTGATGACTAGCTTTGGCTAAAGTCTTTGTACTTCTTAGATACTCGAATTTTACTTCTCTCCACGTAGCAATACTAGGATGATTATTACTACTAGACTTGTTTTGTGTTTTGTAATGTCATTTTGAAAATCTTATGACATTTCCATTAAATTGCATATATATATTTAGTTTCGTTTATTAAATCTTTTCATCGCAAACATTTTTTTAATTTTATTGCTAATTGAAACTCTTTGTTAATTTAAATGTGTTTATCAAACTCTTTTGTTGAAAACATTTCTTTAATTCCGTCTCTCCAATGTTTATTTTAACATGTGCGGCTTGTTTTAAAAACCGCATATCGCTTTGCAGCTGTGGGAATTTCCTAGAATTGTGCGACTAGAAACGCCGACCCAGGCCAAGTTCGTTTTACGATGAAATAATTCACGTCTAAATTTTCCATCGCACATGGGGTGTATTGTGGTTCTGTTTGCATCTGACTTTCTTTTGTCGTTTGACACGCTTGCCGGTTCTGACATGATCGTAACATTCCATTATCAAATAGGGATGTTTGTTTCCTTGTCTTTATCTTACTCACGTCCTAATACAGTTGCGTTTTATCAAGGCGTGGCTTAATTTGAGTGCGTTCTGCTCGCCCAAGGTGCGCGGACATCAGAAGGTTTTTGGTCTTACTACAGTAAACTTTCCTTGGGGCTTGCTTGAAAATAAACATTGTTAATTATCGTTCCGTGGATTAAATTTTATTAATCCAGAAAATTGTGACTAACTTATCTAGGATCGTGAAGATTACGCAACCTCTGGTGCTAATGACAAGAACTTTTTAATTATTAGTGGTTTTTTTTATAATTCTCGAACCTTTTCGTCCCTCGGAAATTTGTTAATAAATTCACCACTGTGTTTAAAAGACCTAATTTAATATAATAGTATTTAGCTTATGTGAATTTTTGGGTATAAGAGTACGCTTCGATGTAGAATTGCTTAAACATTGTTTAAAGTACTTTTCTCGGTGTACGTTGTTTCGAAAGCAAGCAAGGATCATTGACCATTGCGCAAGCCGCTGGAGTTTTGTAAAGTAAGAACAAATCTTATGGTACTGGTCCAGGCTTTGATGTCGACTTCTGTCCCAAACTGGAGATTTATTCATTATTTACTTTGTTTATGTTACGTGATAAAGTCACTTTTCCGGGGTTTGTTTGTGACAGTTTATTTTGTTTTGTTGCTACATATCTGTTTCTATACAAAGTCTTCATTACATTCATAGATTGTAAGGAGATATGAAAAATCTTTTATTAAAAATTTTTTTAATATAATCTCCTAAAGTAAAGGAGTTAAATGTGGCATTGACCACTTTCAACATTCATTCATTCTGTTGTCCAGATATACAAGGTGTATAGTCTGAGGGCTTTTCCTAATTACCACATTTTATTGCAGTCAGGGCACTTCTTACGCTGATCAGTTATACATATAAAGATAAGACAGAATCTAGACTGCTTGAGAATAAACCTATTGGCAAATAACACTACTTTTAGAAGTATGGTTTCACCACAAAATTAAGATAGGAGCTTGTTTCGGAAAACTTAATCGTATGTCGATCAACTTCTATTGGTAATAAAAATCGGTACTGATAAATCAGATCAGGCATTCCAAAATAGTAGTGGCTTTTCATGACAAGACATTATACAGTCCATTATTAGTCAAGACATTCTTCTCTACGTTAGCTCTCTATATTGTGCCCGTATGTTTCATCTCCTTAAGGGTCTTTTTCAATTCACCTTCCAGTTCGCTGTTCTACTGATTCCCGGATGTTAATCGCTATTCAAACTATCCTACCCATCAGAGATTTGTCACTTTTATGTAAATTATACGTTCAGTTCTATGTAAAGCTCGTTTACTGCCCTATATCCAAGACATCTAAGAGCTTCTTAATTTTTCTGATTAAGTGTTCATTGCAAATAGGAATCTGATTTGCTTTTATTTATTCTCAGTAGTTTAGGTTTTATTTCATTTCATTAAACAGCAGTAACACTTATTAACCAAAATCATTTTTCTGTGGATCTCTGATGTTGTTCTTACTTAATACTTAAACGCGAGGTAAGTGAGATCATAAGTAATAATTTACTTTCAATTTCAGGTTATTGACTTGTATATGTCCGGCACTTGTGACTGAATGTTTGTTGTAGAGTACCATGATACTTGAATTTTTGATCATTTGTGTTGCGTTCCATATCTTGTCGTAGCCTTGTTAACACTGTAAAAGCTATAGCTATAGTAGTAATTTCGAACTTGTCAATGTTAGAATCTGTAATGACCTTCTCTAGGACTAAATTTATAAGTTAGCACTGAGCAGTACACTTAAACCATCTCCTTTATATAAACGTTCTGACTCTGGAAGTTCCTTGATAGATCGTTCCACTTTAGAAAGTTGCTTCGTGCAATTATCCCTTCAAACTATAACGTAAGAATCTACACATCTATGATGTATTCGACATTTTTCTCTGTTAACTAGTATTTTGCATAGAAAGTAAATATGGGGTACGGTACACCAATAATGTTACTCTTTTATGCAGAAAATATAAAATAGACAAATTTTACTTCTTGCGTATTGTTTTGCCATTCAAATACCTTATATCAGTTGGTATGATTACCAAGTTAGTTAGCCCTTGCCAGTGAACTGTCTTGTTTGTTTGTTAAAGTCTTTAGTTACTTTTTCAACGAGGTTGACGATCGTTATGTTCCTGTTTACTGAAATATACTGCTGCAGGTGTTCCATCGGAAAGATCAAGTAGTTTACACTTTTTGTTTCTTAATCATCTTACATAAAATTGAAACATTTATTTAACTTAAAAAAAACTAAAGATTCAATACTACTACCTTACTAAGAGCAGACTGCATCAATGATTTGGTTGCTATCAAAAACTCATTAATAAATTATGGCTTTTTCATCTACAATTTTGATGAAAATTAAATTTTTGGTGCAATCAGCTCTAGATTTGCAAGATCGGAAAGTTTGTTGATTGTGCGCAAAATCGGACAATATTTTATAACAAATAATCAAATAGCGCCAAAATTGTTAGATTTAGGGCCGATTGTACCAATGATTTGATTGCCATAGAAAGTAATGGATGACTAAAAACCCATAAATAAAGTATACAGCGTTCACGATGTTTATGGGTCGTATATGGCTATTACAGAATGACAGTTTGAGTATTGTATACCGGGCTGTTTATCTATTAACTCGGCTTGTAGAATCTTATTGACGCTTAATGTACTTTAAGGTTATGATAATATGACAGTTTGACCTCACGCTGTTGTCTTTTTTTGTAAATCTGCAAATATAAGGAAAACTTGATTTCCTTTTAACAAAACCAAACTAATCGGTACTAAACATTTATGCAAAATTTTTAATCGTGCAACGGCGCCAAATACAGCCGCAGGTGCGGCAATTTTCAAACAAAAAAGAAATCACTTCCAAACCTAACAAAATGAAAGCATGGCCTATTACGACCCATAAACAACGTGAACGGTGTATACACAGTTTTTTGATCTAAGTTACCATCAGTTCTTAGATTACATAATGTTATTACTGTAATCAGTAATTAATGGAGCAGCAACAAGAAAATGCTGAAAGCCTTGTGTAGCCAAAGATAATTTTTAAAAGTGCAGATTGATCGTTCTGTAAAACGTTTCCTAGTTTTTGATATTTTTACAAATAATAACAATGTATGCAGTTCCGATTACAGACGATTGAATCATCTTGTATAAATCAATAACGTAATAAATAACCAATTAAAATAACCCAGATTAGCAGTAATAAAACTGAGCATAAAAACGTAAGATTGTTTTTTATAGGAAAGATATAAAATTCAGTGACAAAAGAAACAAAATCGCAATGAATAAAAGCGTAGCACAAAAATGCGTTACTAAAAATAAAAACCAGGCGTTAACGGAATCGATAAAACACAAGAAAAGATTGATTAGCTATAGAAGTGCGTATGAATGGTCTCGTCTCAAACCAAAATGTAGTGTACTGCAGACCCTTTTCTTTAACAGCGCACTAGAGAAAAAGTTTTGGATCAGAAAACCTTGACGAGCCAAATAAAAAAGAGACTAAATTATTCTCATCGTAAAGAAAACCTAAAAGTAAAGATAAGATGACATAAAGGATTTAGGCACTTCACAAAAACTAATTATTGGGGCACTGAAGTTTCATGACTCCCAAGAGTCAAAATAGAATTTAAACACAGCGACAGGGTACTTGTAGAAAATCTCTCGTCACTGAATTCATTAAAATTCCAACTCCCTTAATAATATTTACACTTATATTTAAAGCTGAAGTTGAAAGTTTTCAATTGAGAATATCCACTGTTTTATTAGTATTCTAATAATAATATTTCAAAAATTAAGATAAATTATCCATTGTTAAAATTTGATTTAATATAATTATTTACTTCAGTTTCACTTTATGTTTTACTGTCAAATACCAAAGAAAAAGTTTGTCCAAAACAAAATGATAAGGAAAATCATAAAAGTAATAAAAAAAAACTTTCTCTCTTGTCGATAAATTATTATTTAACTTACGAAGCTACAAATTACTACGAAACTTATTTTGTGTTTGCTTCATTTCATTGAAAATTACCACATTATCAAACTAATTAAGAAAGACTTGACCAATGACAAAGGAAGTTCCTAATTGTTGTTCCTCTGATACGTGTTGTTATTTCGTTTGTCGTTTCCTGTCGACTGTATCGCTTCGTAGGTACTGCTTTTCGTATTCGTGTCACACTCTCTTTATATAAAACTCATGCAAAGTGTTGTGACAGTCGAAAACTGTGTAGAATTCGAAAGTTTTTTTTGGTTACGCTTCGGTTCCAGTAAATATGTTATTAAGTGTTAATTTATGGTTATAATATTTATACTGGGCGTTCTCTTGATGTTTGTTAACAGTAACACTTTTATTTAAACATCTGCGGCAATACTAAGTTGATAACTGAATAAAAAGACCTTTTAGTATTTGAAATTCAATAACAGAAACTGTTTTGTGAGTAAAATTAAAAAACTTCTTATACAACTAACAGCTGGTAACAAAAATACTTGTAACTTTGTAGGAAACCTCAAACGAGTGAGCAAACTTTCCGTTTCCCGTTTGCACAAAATAAATGGAAAGTGAAGGAAGGTAAAACAAATAGTAGAAAATAAAAAAGAGATCTTGTTTTTCGAACAACATATAAATCTAGACGAATTAACACTCGAAAAGAAAACTCCTGTTATTTTTGTTAATAAATCATTTGTCTTTTATTTCTAAAGGATTTTTCTTTTTGTATGGGTGATTTATCCTGAGTCTTAATGCCTTTATTGTATTTCGTTGTTTACTGCAAGAGAGATTCTAACATTTATCTTTCTGTGTACATAACCCCTTCTTTGTTCAATAAATCCCAATCCTTTCTCTAACCTTACCGTTTTCAGTTTAAAAAGTAATTTACGAAAATAAACTGTCAGATGAACTCGAAAAACCATTTCTGCTTGGCATTTGCCCTTTATTAATTTTCCTTGAGTAAATTAATACCAAGAAAGGTTTTATTATCGTCAAATTGTATAGCTGTCTATTTAATGAATGAGAGGCAATAAAAAAACAATGTAAAGTCCATTCCTCTTTTTAACGCAGCGTTTAGGTTCAGACCGCCCTAATTGTATAGATAATTTCGACAAAAAGTCTTGACTTTTTATTTAAAATTTCAACGTCTTTGTTAATAAAAGAAAATCTAATTTCTTTCAATAGAAAATTTCTTTCATTAGTAATAAGCACTTCGTTATTAAGATTTACCGTGTGAGATAATTACACTACAATATACACCGATTATCCACGATTTTGATAAGATCTTAGTGTAAGATGATCCGAATCCAATAAGCAAATCCTTTATAAATACATTTTTTAAAAGCACAAGTTTGAAAATCTTATATCAGAGAGTTTCCAGGTTTAACAATTATAATTAATACTACAAATAGAGAGAACTCAAACTTCTCACGTTATAAGCAAACAAGTTTTTGCAAAAAACGAGTTTCTTCATGTGACATATTGGAAATTGAGTTAAAAACTTACAGCAATAGCAAACACGTTATGTTTGAATCAGAGTGTTCAGACAGCATATAAGAATTTGCAGTTGTACATACAGAAATGTTATCTTCAGTAGGTGAACACCTCAAATACTTGCCGGATAGTTTTCGGATTGCTTGTCTCATAGTCTTAATTTGTCGATTTTAATGAATTATAGGTTAATTAACAGTTAGAAATACGTTTTAAAGAAATGGAACCGGAAAATTCACATAGAAGGGAGAATAACTGCTATAACGTTTTATGATTTGAAGGTTATCTTAGGTTAATTTTTTTTGGACACAACTTGTTTCTTTATTAAAGAATTTAGAGTAAGATTTGGCTTATTAAAAACGGATTCCTTTAAAAACAAACGGACCTTTCAATTTTGTTTGCTATTCTAAACAATCTAATCTAACAACAATCTAAATTAAACGGTCTGTTTATTTTTTATGGTTCCGTTTTAATAAACGAATTTCAGTAAAATAGTCTCCTTTATGTTTAATGATGCTACAATTTTCTTGGTTCAAGAATATTTTCCCGATAACATGTAGGTGTGATACGTTTCCACTGTCAAAGGCATGATTATTAATTAAGTGTTGCGTTAGACGTACATTTGATTAATTTGTATTCTGAAAAATAATACGTTTGTTAGAAGATTATAAAATAATTACTATCCTCCAATGCTTCAGTGCTGTCATCAAAAATATGATATATACAAATTTTATTATTATCTGATGGTAATCACATCTTTGATGTGTTGTTTAATTTTAGGTTAGATATTGATTATTGTCAACTACAAAAATCTGGATTAAAATTTAATAAATGCTGTGAGAGGTTGGATAAGTGTTTAATATGTACTGAAGAAGAAAACCGCAGATTAGTTTTGTTGATGCTGGTGATAAATACGTAATTTAGACAATTTAACTATATCATTATCACATTTTTGGTGCAAATAATTGTATAGAAAAATACTCTAACAAGTAACAGATTCGCAATATTATCATTCCAATTAATGCGAAGATACAGCTGCGAGAAGTGTCTGGAACAGTTTAGAGCCTTTTCAGCGTGATATAACGCATTTATATTCATGCAATACAACCTGAATTAATTTATCATTTCAGTAAAAGTAACATCGTTGGACTATCACATTAACCTGTGCCTTCAAGAAAACTTACTTAATTCTCTTAAATATATTTTAAATGAAGTTGACATCAGTGTGTTTTAGTATCGTGTTAGACCAGAAACACCACTTCTACCTTTTCTACACCATAACGCAACTTCAATGTTCATTATTTATAATCTACAGGGTGATTCCGAAATAAAGGGTATCCTCTTAAAGATGGATAGTGGTGCGATAGTACATACATTTGCGATAAAAAACGGTAAGCAAAAATTGCATAGTTTCCGAGAAAAATGCGATTGAAATTTAATCGCTAAGCCAAGCCGGCCCTGCTCTCATATTTTTACTTAAGCAAAAATCGATAGGGGTTGACTGACTGTCCTTGTCATTGGCAGGTAGCTCTTGCTTTTTATGTGAGGGGTATAATAGTTTTCTGGTTTTTACAATACCATAAATAACCGATGGGCACGTTTATTACTTGTAATTTTTAATCTGTAAACGAAAAAATATTAAAATTTTACTGTTAATTTTTTTCTGTAAGATTCCAAAGAACAAAAAACTTAAATAAGCATTATGCTACATAAGTAAAAATTGGTTGAATCAATTGAATTGAATTAAATACAGAGTCGATAGTTAGTAGTACCTTCCATACGCATTAAGTAGTATGTGTATACGTTGCCATTTAAAATGTTTTCTATTCATGTGACTAAATAATAATAAGGAATTAAAATGCTTCGTTACAGAAATTATGTTATTATTTTTTTGCTGTCTTAATGCATTTCAATAACCCTGCATGTTAAACATATTTGAGGCTGGCTATCGCAATTATTTCTTTAATCTCCTCAACTTCAGATTTAAGAAGGGAAAGTTGTAAACTGTTTAGGGGGTAGCTTATGATGGCATTTATTGTTCATTGTGCTACTACACCTGCGTTATTAGTTTCAAGAAAATAGGCCTGTCTGGTAAATTTTAGTTTTTGCACTCCATTGGTTTTACAAACATCGTGAATCTCCTTTACTTTTACTTTTTAAGGCGAAAATACAAGAAACCCTTTCCTTTTTCTAACCAGAGACGGCTTAGGTTTTTAATATTTAGGAAAATTGTCGAAATTTCCAACTTTCACGGAGCCACTTCGTTTTTTCATTTTTTGTCTTCTTTTAGCCTGAGGTATCACCTATTAAGAGGATACCTTTTATTTCGGAATCACCCTGTATAACAATTAACTGGCTGGTATATATTTATTAGATACAAATGTTTTTTTTTGGATTCTGAAAGAAACATATGAATAACAATTATACAATAAATAAGCCTGTAAGACAATTTTTATTCACTCATTAAGTTAATTTAACAAGAAATTTAAAGATCAAGAATAAAATTGAATGTCTGTACGAAATCATACAAATCTAAAGCGAGTCGTAGGGTATTGCCAAATCTTTCGAGTGAGAGAAGTAAGAATTGGTAAAATTTATTATGTATTTAATACATTTGATAATGTTTATATTTCTGTTTATGTTAATAAAATTGTACAAAATGTTCATAAATGTTTCTGAGGGGTCCAGTGGGATGTGAAATCATGCTTACGGCTGCATTTGCTACCTTTTGAAAAACAGGATGTGTATTAGAATGTTTGTCACGTTACACGCATTGCATTGTTGTTATGATGGTTACCTAATATTATGTTTTTTAAAAATAAGAAATCTCATTGATGAAATAATGATTGTTTAGAGTATAGGAATTCAACTAATCTAATAAAGTGTTAAAAAACACATTATTTTTGAAGTCAGTAGCTAAGAATAAAAAAAATAGATACAAAATAAGGAAAATATGGTCTTCAATTTATTAATAAAGTTTATTCATACACTCTCACCAATAGCATTCAGTAGCTAACAACATAAATAATAATACGATCACAATGGGTTAATAACTTAAAAAGCAATAATTAAAAAATAACTTTTAGGAGTTTTTTTAACATATTATTTATTTCATCAAAAATGAATAAAGCTTCCCTTATTTTACATTTTACATAAACATTTAGAAATGCTTCCCATTGTGATTCAGACAAGCTCTTGCTTGTTTTTTGGAATACTTACTGATAAATGTCATGAACACTGATTTGTAACTTCTTCCATCAATTTGTTTAAATTCTCCATTCTACTTTTGCAAACCCAGTTTTTTAAAACAGCAAATATGAATAAATCAAGAGGCGTCAAGTCGGATGAGCGAGATGGCCATGGAATATTTGTTCCCCTACTAATAATCCTATTTGGAAAAAAATGTTGCAAATAGTCAACTGTTGCTCTTGCAGTATGAACTGTAGCTCCATTCTGTTGGAAATAGCCCGTTGAAGTTTGTCATCGTGCAGTTTATTAACAAAGACATTTAGAATTTTTCTATATCTTTCAGCAGTGACAGTGTCATGACAAAATCTGTGACCAAGACACTGCTATCTAAACACCCACTTTGATGGGATGTAGAGATGTCTCAACAAAACTGTCAGGAAATAAATTTCACTAATATTTTTTAATGTTTACAGTATGTAAGAGTCTTACTATAATTACGCAGACACGGCACAAGAACAACTAGAAAAAATGTGGAACAATACAACAAATTAACTAAATTGCTAATGCAGGACAATCACATTTGCTACTGACAAATGACAAAAAAGAAATACGTCTATTTGTTGAAATAAATCAACAAGGCGGCATATCGAAATTAGATTCCATAGCTAACTGAACTCAGAAACATTTAGAAACACTTTGTATACGTAAATAGAGAAAATTTAAAGTCAGGCTGAGTGACTTTTTTTTGTGTTATTCAGCTGGAGGGGAAATTTTTAAAAAGGGAGAGGATACTATCCATTTCTCGGGGTACTACGGGATTCTTACCCACTAAAACTCCTTCCTTTTCTCCGGAACCGTTCTTGGAACATAACATCAGAAGACCCTTTCTGTATATCAGCTTATTTATTTATATATAACCCTCCTTATTATTTCTCACTTCCGTCGCGTTTAGTTATGTACCCCGTTTTCTATTTGTCTCTGTATGTCTTTAGCTTTCAGGACTTTCTTTATGCAATCTGTAATTTTTTTCCAATTTTCTTTACTCTCCAACATCTTTTCTACTGTGTTCTCTGGTGTGATTACTTCGCTTATTTTTGTTTCCACTTCGTGTCGTTCTCTTACCCATCTAATGCATTCATAGAACGTATGTCCTACCGCGTCGTTCTCTGGGCAGTACAACATGTACCGGACACTCATATTTTAAACCTCTCGAGATGGGCCATAAAGCAGCCGTGTCCCGTAAAAAATTGTGATAGATGATAGTAATAATTCTATTTATCCATGGCTGTACGTCTCTTATGATTCTTTTAGTTCATTGTCCTTTTTCCGTGTTTGCATTCCATATAGATGCTGCCACTTTCTGATGGTTGCTTTGCGCTCTTGTTTCACTTCCAAGGTTTCTTTATGGTCGTGTAACCTCTTCCTCTCTTCTGCAAGGATCTTTATAGGTATGAGTTCTGTAATGACGACGGCAGCCACATACAACGTAGTTCTGTATGCACTTGTAATCTTAATTGCCGTAACTCTTTGGGTTGTTCTCAGTATACTCTCATATTTTTTATTTCTGCTGCTCTGTACCATATCGGTGCAGCATACATAATTGTAGATCAGATGACCAGACCATGGCCATAACTCTTCTCTTCTTTTGAGGCGGGCCTCTGAAGTTTGGCATTATTTTGCTCAGGCTGTTAAAAATTTTTTCCGCTTTGGCTGTTACTTGGTTTATGTGTTCTGCATAAGTCAGACTCATGTCTAATACTACTCCCAGATATTTTACCACCTTCTCCGGCGTGATTGTTTGGTTCTTTATTTCGAATTGTACAGTTTCCCGTTTTCTGTATCTACTTAATATTATTGCCTGTGTTTTCGTGGCCTTGATTACTAAATGGTTTCTGTGCATCCAAAGATCTATCGCATGCAAGGAGACGTTTCCTTTCAGCGTGATTTCTTTTTTATTTACTACTGTTACTATTATGGCTAGGCCGTTTGCGTAACATAACACCTCCTTAGGCACCTGGACTTCCATTACGTCGTCATACAGGACGTTCCATAGTGTAGGACCCAGTACAGAGCCCTGGGGGACTTTTCACGTTATCTGTTTGTGCGTTCTTACGTCAATTCATATTAGCCTCCTGGACAAGTAATTTCTGATTATATTCACCAGGTATTCTCAAATACCTCTATTTTAGGTCTTTAGGTCTATCAGTATCAGAGCGCACCATTTTGGATCCGTTCTGTTTTTAGCGTTTTTTACCGCTTCTGCAGCGCGGTTAATTGCATCTACGTAGATCTTTTCTTCCGGAACCCAAACTGTCCGTTATTTAAACCTCCCTTACCTTCAATGTGTTGTTTATTACACTTTCATAGACCTTTCCCATCACGTCTGTTAGGCATATTGGCCTATACTTCGTCTCGCCCTCAGGCTTGTTTTTTGGTTTCTGTAGTAATATAAGCTTGGCTATCTTCCATGCGTCTTGAAAATATTTTTTTTAATTGGTTGTTATATACTTTTGTATAATATTCTAGTTCCTGATTTATCACTTTTCTAACTACCTCCGGTGGTATTCCATCCGGCCCGGGGACTTTTCCGTTTTTTATCCTCCTGCACGCGGCTGCCACTTTTTCTTTCCCTAGAAGCCTGTTTACCTGGTCGCGTTGACATGCTGGCTCCTCTACTTCCTTCGCAGCTATGAATAGTTGCTCGAAGATTTGGATTTTATCCTCGTTAGTTAAGTCGATTTTTGGATATTGGATATTCAGCTGGCTCATCACAATTTGGATGTCTGCGCGAAAGCGTTGTGCTCTAGGTCTTTACAAAATTCTTCTCACCGCTTCTTCTTGCTATTTGTTATTTTTTGACGTAATCTTTTCTTTGTTTGCTTATATATTTCTTTGTGATGTTGTATGTTTTCTCCTGTGCTTTGGGTTTGAGTATATTTTCTTTTTTCCCGGTTCGCTTCGACCCTTATCCTTTCGATTTCTTCTGTCTACTAATATGGTTTATCTTCTCTGCTGTTTGCTGTGTTATTTTTAAATGACTTTTTGTACGCTTTCTTCATACACGTGACAGTCATTTCGGGTTCTACCTTATAATTTTCTTTCTGCCATTCCCTTCTAATACCACCCAGAATCTTTATTAAACCGATTTCTGTTTTTTTGTGTGACGACTTATAGTAGGGTCGTTTAAGTTAAAATGAATATATTTGTTATCACTCAGGGTTTGTTTCTTTGTGATGTTGCTAATTTGGGTTTCGTGCATTAAGAATAAAATTGTATGAGAAAGATAATCCGAATCGGCAATCTTGAGACAAAATACGACAGTGTTTACGTAATACAATGTTTACGTAAACATGATATAATTACGTTGTTCACTTCACTTTAGTTTAAAAATAAAACTCTTTTATTTATTTAACTGATAATACGACTTTATTTCAAATTAAAAAATGAAGAAACAACTGTTTTGCTCTTTAACAGTATGAGCAGCTTACGCCTAGGTCAACTGAAAATGATAGAGAGCGATAATAATGGAAGTTTGAAATTTATAGCATGTTTGAAGGAAACAGAAAGTAAAAACAATTAAAAACAAATAAATGTGAAAAATAGGAATATTTCCTTTACAATGGAAAGTAACAAAAATAAAGTAATTAACACTAACTATTGTTGTTGTCATAAATGCTCATGACATAATTATATATTACAGATTACTGATAAAGAATATTAATTTGAACAAAGTTTAATTTTTTTATAAATCAATGAAACAGTTTAGGCACTTAAAACTTTAAAGGAAAACAATCACGATGTTATAAAATGTCACTAATGTTCTTGAATTATCAAAGAAACTTTTATTTTGACAAAACTAAACCTTCAGTTAAATTGAAATAAAATTGTCGATTGATTAAAGTCATTCTAAATTATTAAATTACTTAACAAAAACAACTTAGTAAATATTGTGTACTTTAGTTCAATTAATTCTTGCGAATAATTAGCAACACTTGATACTTATCATCAAACCTAACATATCTTTAAATTCATAATCGAAAACATTTAAGAATATTTAATGGGCCGTTTGGAAACATGGTAATTGATTATAACGTCCGTCGCAAAATGCAGTGATTAAATAGAATCAGTATTAAACAACTTTGATATTTCATTTCAAAGGGACTTGCAAATCATAAAACTAGGACAGTGGTAAGGTTGTAAAACAAAGCAGCGTTGACCGAAGAGAATTACTTGATTAAGCGTGTATACAGATTTTTATTTCATTATAAATTATATTATTTATGGACAAGTAGATTCAAAAAGATTCAGCGAATTCAATTTTGTAATTTGTTAAACATGAGATTGGAAATATTGCCACGCCGGTGTGCTAAGTTGTTCTTTTGTCCTCTAAATCACCCAAAAATAAATAGAATCTCTGTTTTACAAGCTTTCAGAAAAAGCATTGCTGATTTGTTCAAAAACATTAAAAATGACTAGTAAGGTTTTACTCGCAGGATAGCAAAATATACGTAATATTCAAGATTTTCTTTTCTAACGTAAATTGGAAATCATATGCTTCTTTGAGACCCGTTAAACATTGCAAAAAATTAAAACAGTAGATTTTCGTTAATAGAACAGCAAAAGACAAAAATAAAAATTTGTAACTTGTGCATAATTATACGTACAAGCTATCATTTTTGAACTTGAAGTTTTAAATTTTGGTGTTCTTTTTCAAATTATTCTGCTAAATACTGCATGATACTTTAAACCTCTTTCTTTTCTTACGCCCATTATTTTAAAATAACAATAAATTCAAGTCTTCTTTTTGAGAATAATTGCATATAGGGCAATTAGGTTCTGGAAACTTAGATACAGATAAAGATAACAAATAAGACTTCGGTTCTAAAATATCAAGAAACTTAATTTTCTGTGAAATTGAAAGATGTACGAAATTCTTAGAACTAAGATATTTACTTCTTTTTAACAATAAAAGTTTCTATTACCTGTACCTCTAGAACAAATTTTCTTGTACTTTTAATTAAAGTGGTCTTAAACAACTTACATAAATAATCCAACCTTTGTTTCGTCATTATTGTTCTCCTTTATTTTCTGTTCGTTTCTAACTTTCCAGTAGCAACGCAAGTTCTTCAAGTAAAAGTCTCTAATTGACAAAGTAGTTCTTCAAAGAAAAAGTTGTTTTATAATTTTTTCCTACCCTGCTAACTTTTTTGCAAGCTTGAAAAGCAACAAAGAACAAGTAGTGTTTGTGAAAGCGGGTATAATTGCAAAGCAAATAGTTTTTGCAAGTTTCTTCAAAATGAATGGGTTAATTGAATTCTATTCGCTAATTAAATGGTCAAAGCAAATAAAGGTTTTCACTTCCGATAGCGATTTTTCTTGCTAGAATCCTTTTGTGTAATAAAATAGAAAATTCTTTATTTAAATATACTTAATTCGTTTCTACACAATAGTGCAACATATAAAACCTTGATAAATTAACCATGTCAAAGGTTACTTGTAGCAAATGCTAATAAATTCGTTCGGTTTTTAAAATAAGAATTTCGCGGTATTTGGATTACTTCACAAAAGTTTCTTTTAAAGCCACCATTCGCATAAAAAGTTTTACGCTCCTGCAAATTTTGTTAACCCTTTCTAATTAAATTTTATCAGTAAACTTTCTGAATAACTTTGGATGACTTTCTTTGTCACGTAAACACAATAAATTTATTATAACGAAACCTTGCTGTTATTCGTCTATTATTGAAAGTTAAGGTCGAAATTTGTATTTTCTTTTAAATTAAATTACAAAAAGAGGTTTTCTTAAAATTTAATACACGTTGAAGGTGAAGCGTATGAAATTGATTTACGAAAATAGAAGGATGAAAAGGGGTGAGAATAGTATAAGTAAATATAGGGAAAGTACAAACACAAATTGATCAAGTCATTAAAGTTGATTTCAGTAGATTTATGTCAAATTACCTTTTAGTTATGCCATCCCGTTCAACACTTCGCATCTTTGCAGTAACTCTGATATCGAGTTTAATTGGCTATTGAAAATAGCTAGGAATATGCAGATCGTAGATTTGACATTTGAATTACGTGCACCCGGGTTTGAGTTTAAGTTTGAGTTTTACTTCTTAATAGTTTTTTATTCTATTACTGGTTTAAACTTCATTTGAATTTTCTTACTTATTTCTTATATTATTTTGCTGCTGAAACTATATTATTGTTAGGTTGATAAAACCCTATATGGGGATAGTCAAGGGAATGATTCTTAGACAACACGGTTGTCTCATTTGCGAAAATTTGATACCGCGATTTAATGCAGAATGCTTCAACTATAACTTCTTTACCAATTGACAATGCACATTAGCATTCTTAACAGCGTCAAATTATCCTGACCAGCATATGAGACAACCGTTCCGCGTAAGGACGGTGAGTGAAGGATTCTCTTTCCTTTGGATAAAATGTGGTTTCAGTTTCTGTTACAATTTAATATGTTGTCTGCTAGTTAACTCAAGTCGGGGACATGTAGACTCAATTTACTATTAAACTGTTGATTGGTTGTTACAGAAACTGGGAAAAATTTTCTCAAGGTCGTCAGATGTGTGATGTTAAACTGAGAGACTAAAAATGAGGATAGCATTCACGCTTGTAGGTTTACTTCGTATGCTCTAGATCTCTCTTTGCAGGAAACCCTGTATTTGTTTCAAAACGATGTAACAAACACTTTTCTTGCTTATAAGCAACTGCCTTGTCTTAAAGAAATATTCGTCAGAAAACCTCAACTGGTTCGAAATTGGGAGAAAATTACACAGAACTATAATTTGAATGTTTTTGTTGGGACTGAGTGGGGGACACTTACAATACTTTTTTAGGCAATACTCTTCTTCTAATGTGATCTAAATGTAGGTATATCAAAATTCAGTTTTCCCCTAATTCGTTGTGGGTTCGGAGCTGGACTACTGCAAAACTATGGAGAATGCGCAATTTAGCTCAATTTTTGTAAAGTAAAGTATGTACAGAACCTTTTTTTTTGCAGATAATCATATTGGCTTTAATCTTTCATATAGGCATTTTTGGCGTAAAGTTGAAAAAAGCCTAGAAATTGGAAAAAGATGGTTTTTGTTCTTTTCCCTACCCAGGAGGGAGGAAGTCGACCTTGTTGAAGAGGGGAGGCTGCAAAAGAACTATTATATGAAAACAAATTTTAATCAAAATATTCTCTACTCAAACTAGTCGATGCTTGGCCTACAAGTATTTTTATGGAAGTGTTTGACAAATAAGATTGTCAGTGGTTATAATTGTCAAAACTTACTTCAAAAGATTTCTGTATACTATAAGGCAAATTATTAAAGAATTATTTAAAGAATAAGGATATTATGCAACTATGTAAGAAGTGTCCTACAAGAGTTTTGTTAGCTACATGCTGTAAAACTTTACAGGCTACATAACTCTAGAGAATAGCATAATTAGTTATGATGTATTTAATAATAACATAAGCTGGGATGGCATACAAAGCGTCTTGTAATTTCATTGCACAAGTTTAGATAAGTGGTCTAACGTCAAAAATAAGAAGAAAACCCAGATCAGATTCTCTTCTACCAACCAACGCTTCCCCTCCCTCAAAATGTTGCTACAAAATCGATTTCTTTTTATTTAACCTTTCCCAGAGATTGTGCTGTGGTAGCACAATTTAGTGTGCTTGTAGTATACTCATTTGGGTTTGTCCTAAGGATGATTTTAGGGGGTGAAGGAATTTGTAATTTCCAGGACTTTTGTGTTTACAAAAGTGTCTGGAACTCAATGCAACCATTAGATAGCTTGTTTAATAAGGAAAGATTTTTGCCTTTTCTGTTGATTTTGTAAGTGTAACTGTTTCCTGAAACAATTCCAAAACAAATAAAAAACCAATTACGTTTCTTACTTTAATTTATCAAAACTGTTTGTAGATGTTGCTGCAGGAGTATAGTATCTCAAGGTTTAATTTCTCTAGAAGCAGTAAAAAAATTTTTAGTAAATTGCAAGAAATTATTTAAGAAAATCTTGTACTACGGCAAATAGTTGATAAAATATACAGAGTGATTGCAATTGATTGAGGATGGTTTGAATTTCGCGCCGAAGTTTTTCACGTGGTAGGTTGGCTATAGTCTGTAAGCGTTCAGGGTCAGTCGGGAGCAGTGTTACCAGATATATGCTGTAATAGTGAAATTTTAATAAAAAAATAAAATGAGTCCTTATAGTCTATCCTCAATGCTTATAGTGTTAAAGATAACACTAAAATGCTAAATCTAGCAACACTGCCCCCGAATGACCCTAAACGTTTACACACTATAGCCAACCTACCACGTGAAAAACTTTGGCGCGAAATTCAAACCATTCTCAATCAATTGCAATCACTCTGTAAACCTGACTGATTGACCCCCAAAATATATGTTACAACACAAAACTTTAAATAAAATTGGAACTTACTCTGAATGTAGAAGCAGGTTCTCTAGTAACATCTGATCGTTTTGATCCTGGTTACAGTGTTTCTTTTAAAAGGAAACTTAGAAATTTTAAAAATTAGGAAATTGTGTCAAAATGTACTATACAACAGCTTAATGAGACCTGCGATGCCTGCTTCCTGTCAAAACAATACTAAATATTCATCCATCAGAACAATTCAGGCAAAATGACAAAATTTCTTTCAAATGTTTGGTAAACAATGACATTTCTAAAGAGATCAGTTGAATAACATAAAAAAGAGTCTTTCACTGTTTGTTGCTAAATAGAATTTTAAATTTTAAATTTTAACACTGTAAAATGTCCTAACACCTCTCTCGGGGTATTTTAGCCTATAAACCTTTAACCTCCTACCTTTGCCTAGTGTGTAATGTGCCTAGGAAGACCCAAGCGTATTGCTTCTGGGCACCATGGCTATGTAGATGTTGGCGGGATTGTCCACTTGCTATTCTTAGTTATTGCACAATCTTTCTTGCCAACCTCACTTTTATTATTTTGCGGAGTAGACCTGTTATATTGTCCCAGTTCTGCTTATTACTAAGCATAAGGTCGACTATATTGTCAAGGGTTATGTGGGCGCCTAAACTCTTCTTTTCCACGGACCATTTGTTGCACCCAAAAACTGCATGTTCTGTATCGTCGGGTGTATATTGACATAGGTTACACCTGTCATCTTGGGCTTTATTCATAGCACTCAGATGTACGTTAAAACTGCCGCGCTCTGTCATAAATTGTATGTTGTAGTGATCTAGATCTCTGTATTTCCTGTTGACCCATTTGGTGATATTTGATATTAATCTTTTTGTTCATTGTCCTTTTGTGAAGTTAGCATTCTATCTATGCTGCCATTTGGCTAGGGCTCTTTCGCGGGCAGCTTTTCTGTTTTTGTCTTAGGCTTTCGTGTACAGTTCTCTTCTTTTTTCCGCTATAATACCTATGGGGATAAGCCCCGCTAGAACTATGAGTGCGTCATTGGACGTTGTCCGATATGCCGCTGTTATTCTCAGAGCCATTTTTCGTTGTGCGTCCGCCATCCATTTTTTTATATTTGGCCACTTTTAGGCCTTCGGGCCAAATTGGAGCCGCGTATAATGCAGCCGAGTGGGCTATTGCCGCCAATACGTCTCTTGCCTTAATTTTTGGGCATTAATTTTAGGACTGAACTTGCTTGAATGTCTGCTTTTATGGCAGTCTGTTGGATGTGCTCCCTAAACAACAGATTTCTATCAATGACCACCTCCAGATATTTGACTGCTTTGGTGATTCTGATATTTTGACAGCATATTTGTAGATCTAGGAGGGGAGCACTCTTCTGCGCTTCAGTTATCTCTGGTGCGATTGTTAGATGGTTATCGCTCATCCAATTAGCAATTCTATTTAAGGTAGTGTTCAGTATCTGCTGTAATGCTTCTTCTTCTTAGCGATTGCTACGACGACTAAGTCATCCGCGAATCCTATAAGTTCTGCCTTTTCTAGGATAGGTATTCTCAGTAATCCATCATACAGGATGTTCCATAGCAGGGGTTCTAGCACTGATCCCTGGAGAACACCACTGTTTACCTTCGTATCTGCTTGCTTTCCTTCTCTATCTGTTATTATAATACGACAATTATGTAAGTAGTTTTGGACGACGTTTATAAAATATGGAGACACCGTACTTTTATTTAGTTCCTCTACGATTTTAACCCAATTAGCCGAGTTAAAGGCATTTTTTACGTCAATGGTCACCAGAGCACAGAGTCTTCTTGTGTACCTGGTACCCCTTTTGGTGGTAGTTGCCCTAGTTACTACTTCGCAATTTGCATCGACTGTTGACTTGCCTTTACGGAAGCCGAACTGCCTACTGGACTGGTTGTATTTTGCTTCCAGTTCTTTTTCTAAACGCATTTTTATCACATGTTCATATAATTTCCCCAAAGTATTTAATAAACATAGCGGCCTATACCATTGCTCATTACTGTCAGGCCTCTGGGATTTTGCCAGAAAGATTAATCTGGACTCTTCCCATTTTATTGAGAACGTGCCGTCTTCCATGAGCTTATTAAGGATTCCCCGGATGATTTTTGCGTGTTCTTTTGTTATTATTTGCGGTCTGGGCCGGGAGCTTTATTAGGCTTTATTTTGTTACCCGCCTCGGTAACCTATAAACCTACTGCGCCTCGACATACAGTGTGTCTACATTTCAATGCTCTTTATTGGGATAGCGGAAATTGTAGGAGATACGAAGTCGGTTAAATTAGAAAAGATTTGGCTATTTTGGAGATCAGTTTAGTTATGCTTTTGTTTTTTCAAAAAAGTTCCCGGCTTACTAGATATTTGCTAAAAACGTAATTATCTTATTTTTTTTAAAGTGAAATATCTCATGAACGAGCAAAGATAGGAAAGAACAGCAAAGAGGGTGTTTTAGAGAATTTACTCCGAAAAACAAAAAAATTATTTTTGGAATTGTCTTTTGTTTTACTTCGGCGGTGACACAGCTGAATTAACAAACAATGCACGACAATGAACTCGGTAGAAAACACATTTGACAGAACAACAACATAGAAATCTTGTAACATGCCGTATGTCGCTAATTTCACATTGAAAACTGGATGCAGATGTTGATATTGCACCCGTGGAAAGTAGTGTAAAATCAGGACAAACAATCTAGATAGCACTGTATAAATTCGTCAATCGTCAAGTTTTACTCAGAATCCTTAAGTTTGTAATATCTTGAAACAGTGTAGGACATTAAAAGATAATCTGTTACATAGGATTTCTGTAAAGGTTTTTTCTATGTATTTTACAAGTTTTACGTTGAATTATATCAGAGACGGAGATTTCTTTTTCTGCAAAGAAGTATAAGTTATGGTTTTGGAATAAACAGACAATTCTGTTATTTTGGAATTTACTTTTCGTATAGCAATGAAATTCGTTTTGCTTTTTTGTCGTAAGATGCATCATTTCTGGGTATAACAGAAGACTACAAATTATACTTTGAAGTCAAAACTCAATTTTCAGCCGTTTGATTTTTCAATATGTTACCAAAAGTGTTTATGTCAGTTTCTACATAGGTATCTCTACCAGAGATGGAGATTTGGGAGCGGTTAATCATCAATAAGCTGTACCTAGGAATCGGTACATTTAGAACTTGAGCTGTTAGAAGTGATTAGATTTAATTTCGAAT